>ML403705.1:0-153580 GCA_005239525.1 Nicotiana knightiana | reverse complement strand
TCTTGCCGGAGAAACTGAAGTGTTGATCCCAATACCAGCCGCGACCAGTTTTGACGTAATGCATGCCGAAAATAGGGTCAAGATCCGTCCTTCCATCATCTGATCAAGAAACAAGCATGTAAGAATATTTCATAGTTTGTTGCATCGAGAGCATCGAGTTTCAGTCTAAAGTCAATGGGAGAAGCAAGTCAAGAATCAAGACGAGACCCCAGATGGCATTTAGATAGGAATTTTGTAACTCTTGGATTTCAAGAGTATGTAATTTTCTTTTCAGTTTGATGTAATAGTCGGAACTGCGGATCGGAACCTCGACGGAACTTCACTCGGCTCTCCATCTAAGCATACTCTATCAGTCATCTTTCACTTGAACTACACGTGACCTGATTCCCTTATAACCCGGGATATGTAGGCTGCCTAAAACCAAGGCTCGGTCGCATCTTTTTCTTTTATCTACTTTTCCTTTTCAAATAATAGTGAGGTCAAAAATCAGTCACTTTGTTCATTTTTCTTTGCCTGAAAACTCTTCATGTTTCCAAGCAAAGAGGGGCATGCTGTGAACAACTATTTTTTGACCACACCCAAATTCTATACTATTTTTTGCTATAAATATTAATGTTATATCTAATCTTAATATTTTAAATTATTATCTTACTCTTAATAGGTTCTATTTAGGAAAATTAAAAACAACAAAAATATTCACATTCTTAGAATATAAGATTTTTCCTATGTTTAAATAGAAGAAAATATATATATAAACATATATATATATATACATCTGTATCTTATTTTCTTTTATTCAAAAAAAAAAAAGTTAAGAAAAATAAATTTAAATAATAATAATAATAANTGTTCGCAGACAATTTAAACAGAGTCAAAATTTCCTCGATTTGGGTTTAAGATAAACCGGTGACTTGGAACACCAAATAAACTATTCCAAGTGGCGACTCTAATAAATATTAATAATCCCATTTCGAATAATGTCACTTTAATTGGAAGAACTCCCATACCCCTTTTGGGGCGTATAAAAAGGGAGGTGTGACAATATGTATCTGGTGGTCCTATGGGTGTAGAGGCGTAGCTGTTGCGGGGATTTTACGGTGAGCTGCACTTCGTTGATACGATCTGCAGCGTCAGAGTCTCCTCAAAGTTATGTATATTCCCGGTCTAACTTGTATTTCAGACGAATGTTGTATTATTGTTGTACTCATTAATAGATGCTCATGCACTTGTGGCACCGGGTTTGGGGATTCTTACGGGATTTTTCATTATTGTAGTTCGTGTAAATATTATCCCTTACCCTGTAAATTATATTTCATACTATTTAATTAATGAATATTATGATTTCAATTACTAAAAGGAGTAATTAAGTTAATCATTCACCGTTGTCTTGCCTGACGGTGGTGTTAGGCGCCATCGCGAACTTAGGTGATTTTGGGTCGTAACAACTTGGTATCAGAGCGTTAAGTTCACTTAGGTCTCACGAGTCATGAACAAGTCTAGTAGAGTCTCGCTCGGTACGGAAATGTTCGTACTTATCTTCGGGGAGCTATAGAGCTGGTAAGAGGCTTATGCCTTTATTTCCTTCCTACTCATTCTTATACAATATTGAATTCTCGTGTCAATTGGACACCGAAGAGTTGCAGTGGTACTGCAGACGTGGAGCAGGATGTTTTTCCCTAGGCATTCAAGCAAGTTATTATCGTCTTCTTGTAGAAAGATGTCATATTATTTCAGCTCAATAGATGTGTTTCTGATGGTTTTGAGGCTATAGAAAGGCTTCTATGATATTCATGAGTCGTTATCCTAAAATATTGTTGTAATTGTGGGGTGCTCATTTATGCGCCGACGCAGTGAATGTCTTAAATGGAGAATTTCTCAGCGCTTGATTTAATTGTTCAGCGTTTAATTCCAGCAAAGGAAAGGCAATCAGACAATGAATGTTGAGGTTTAGGAATTGGTATTTTTGGACTTTTACCACAAAATTGGATATGGAATTAGGAATACATAATATTTGAGTTCGTGGTGTTATGGGTAAAGATTATCTTTGAAATTTTTGCAATCCGGGAACGTGGGCCCAAGGGTTGACTTTATAGACTTTTCGAGTAGGGTTGAGAAATGTTTAATTTGACTGATCATGGGTATTAGAGTATATTTTGATTGGTTTGCGCCTTGTTTGACTAGTTTTTGGATCGACATGCATGAATTTGAGTTGTTTGAGAGACTTTGAGACGGTTATGGAACTCTGGATCGAGGTAGTCTCCTGTGTAACTTTGTGAGGGGGAACTATCCTTAGGTGATGCATTTAATATGTGCTACTTGTTGTGGGGGCTACGTACGCACGAGGTGACGAGAGTCCGTACATAGCTAAATCCATGTTATTGTTCGGGTAGACTTAGGTTCGCACCATAATATAATTGTGATTTGAGCAGTCCCTTGCTTATTAAATTCCTTTATGTTACATTATGACTTGAGACTAGACTTGTGTAGAGAGATAGACTCCCTATTCTAGAGTTCGACAGACTTCGTGATTAGCCGCGAATAATTTTACTCCTCTTACGAATTTATCATGCGTTATGCGTTCTCATCGAAAGGTTTCCTCAAAGCTCCTTATAACTCACATGCCCCTTCGTGAATGGGGTCAAGGACTCGTGAAAGCATCTTCTTGTAATGGGATCGGGTCGTTTTTCTCGGCAGGATAGATACATCTATGGTTCGTGTCATTCGACCCTCGGTAGTGCGCATATCTTATGGGATCGGGTCGTTCGCCTCGGCAGGATTATGTACCACACTTTCATGGGTGCGGGTTGTTCGCCTTAGCAATATAATAGATGTATAATTGGTTATATACCAGATTATGATGGGATCGAGCCATACGCCTCAGCATTCCTATAAGATACTCCTATGGAATTATGCATATATATATGTAATCTGATAGAGGAGGTAACTGCTAATCGATAGTTTGAGTTTAATTGTTGAGAGAATGATTGTATCACGTATTTATACTTGTTTATCTCGTTTATTTACTCTACCTCATACATGTTATTCTTACTATATCTATCTTAATAGACCACTAGTAAGTGTCAATGTCGACCCCTCGTCACTATTTCTCTTTGGTTAGGCTAGATACTTACTGGGCATATATTTATTTATGTACTCATGCTGCACTTGCTGTACTTATTGTGCAGGTATTCATACATATATGTATATGGTGGTCATATGGGTGCAGAGGGCAGTTGTTGCGGGGACTTTACGGGAGCTGCACATCCTTGGTAGGATCTGCAGCATACTGATTTCTCCATCAAAGTTATTTATATTCCCCATCTAACTTGTATTTCAGACGGATGTTGTATTATTGTGGTACTCATTAACTGATGCTCATGCGCTTGTGGCACCGGATTTTGGGGGTTCTTAGGGGATTGTTCATTATTGTAGTTCGTGTAAATATTATAACTTACCCTGTAAGTTCTATTTCATACTCTTTAATTAATGAGTATTATGATTTCAAATACTAAAAGTAGTAATTAAGTTAATCATTCATCGTTGGCTTGCCTAACGGCGGTGTTAGGCGACATCACAACCTTAGTAAATTTTGGGTTGTGACAGTAGGTAGAGTCGAACTTGGAGTCTACTCTTTATATTTGTTTAGGTTTTCATGTCAATATCCATACAAAAGTAAATATTTGTTGCGTGTACGCTTGCTATTTTGTCTCAAGTTTTTATGGGACTTAAATTTATTGTATGAACATGCAAAAAAAGAATAGCAGGGCACGAAGCTACTGTTTCCTCCGACCGACTAAAATACAACAGTCGCGACCTACTTTGATTCAAAAGAAAGGCGAAGGATTTGGTATAAGCTAAGTATTCCTATAAAATAAGTTATTGTTCCACATAATTCATCTAGGACTTTTTACCATTTCAATTGAAAGTAAGGAAATTTATTTCCTTCTAAACACAAGTTTACTTGAGATTAAAGATTGCACACCTAATTCAATTCTTCATTGCATAACTAAATGGCTCTAATCGAATTTTGACTGGAACAAGACGGACTTTGTGTTTGAATCCTTAATTTTATTGGAAGTATATACTTAGAGTATAAATATTATTGCTTGAGACTTAACCATCATTGAAACTTCTCTCCCCATAGAAGCGAAAGAAAAGTTAGAACTTTTGATTCTTTCAAATAAATATATAATTGTTGGAGAATAGGAGATTTACATAGCAATTATGACGTCGATTCGAGATTATTCCTCACAAGGATGATGAGTTATATATGAAAAAGGGAGTCAAATATCGACAGAGAAAACATAGATGATTTGTAGTATGAATCTAATAATTATATATCTATTTTGCAATCTAGAGCATGGACACTAATTATCTAATTTAATTATCCATCTTGAAATATTCAAGAAATATTTAATTATTTTTTATCTACATACTTGGTGAATACATGCAACTAAAAGTTTATATAGGTGCAAAGCATGTACATAGAAACTAGTACTATATTAAAAGCACGAATACCCTTAGCAAAATGTCATTTGCTTTTTTTACCTTTTAAAAATAGATTTTATATTGGATAAAATTATACTTTGATTTTTCTCTCTAATATTTAGGAATAAATAGTATCTATGAACAAGCGTTGCACGTTAATAATGGCACGTGATACAAAGTGGTATCAGAGCAGTTCTGTCCTAGGGATCCTACAAGTTGTGTCTAGTAGAGTCTTGTTTATGGGTGTGTCGTGCACCACACTTATAAGCAGGAGGATACATGGAATTTAGGACTGTCACTCTTTCTTCTTACTCTAGATCATGTGGTAGAGCTTAGTGTAAGAACTCAATTTCCTAAACTCTATCTTATTCATATACGACGATGCCTACATCCAGAAAGACAATTGGCAAGGGATTGTATGTGGCTGTGAAAGAGTTGATATGATGGATAAATGTAAGGTCTCCGGCTGAACATGTATGTACTAAGACATGTAAATATTCTTGATAAGGATCCCTAAGGAAATAATGTCTATCCACTCTTATAGTAATGAATAAGAGAATAGGATGGTGGACACAAGTTTCAGCAAGTAAAACAAGCAAGATGAAAAAGGGTACGAGCTACCCATTTAATGAAGATTAACAATATTTACAATTTAAGCAGAGAAATATAAGCATTTTGAGTTGTCTTCAATTGTAACAGAGTTATGTACTATTTTCCACACTCATATCATTTATGCTCTATGGAAGCTAATATGATAGTATAAGAGAAGGACGGATATCAGGATCCGACTGGAGTTAGAGTAATCCAAGCTGGTAGATAGATTGTTTGCGTCAGTTGACATTTCTGAAGGATATTGCAAATGTACAAATAGATCTCCTTGTGAGAGACCTAGATGGTGCATTCTTAAATGGTACAGTTAAATATGAGTACTACAAAGATAGCCACTGGAAGCCTTGAAGGGATAAAAATTACCTTAGTTTGGCTACCGTCCCTAGTAGAGAAAGAATGTTAGGAAAATCGAAGAGCCAGTGGGTGGAGCAAGGGGAGCCAAAAGCAAAAGAATATCTTGTTGAAGTTCTCAGAATAAAGTGATAGACAGAAATGTTAGTAGGGAAATAATAAGAGAGTTAATGAACCATTATGAGTAAGATGTGATACCTGAATAACAACGGTAGATTAAAAAAATGACAGTATTATAGAGTCTATAGTCAAGTGAAAAAAATGAGAGGTGACAGGCCTTGAGACAACAAAAGAGTATATGCCATAAAGTCATATCCTCATTTCGAGAAATAAGCTTATGACTCTAACGTGATTATCAGAAGGAAAAGTTAGACCTCAGAGTAATAGAAATCAGTATGGATTGGTGAACAATATAAATTAAACATGAATTAGGGACTGAGTGATTTGATAATGGCCGACATTATGAGAATTTATTGAGTTCCGACGATAATAGAATGGAAAACAGAAGAAGATTCATGAGAAATTCAAAGAATGGTCAGTTAGGAAGACGCTTCCCTAAAGCAAGCAATGTGAGCAAAGTTAAGCTTAAGGGACTGTATGTTCCAGTTATTGTAGGTGTCACCCTCGCGAGTACGGAAATTTGTTATCCTCAGTACAGAAGGATCACCACAAGACGAGTAAGGGTCATCAACGATGTGAGAAGACACCAAAGATAAAGAGGTAACACATCTATAGGTAGATCGTCGTAGCACTAAATCTCAGTACTTCTCTAGGGGGGGGGGGAATTATATAATGGTAAAGGAAGAATGCGACAAAAATGAGAAGGAGATGAGATTGAACTTATTGAAATCCTATAGATATATTACAATTCCAGAACATTATGCAAGCACGACGTCAAGGAAAGGATGTCAAGGGTTCCTACCCGAGATGTTATTGATACATAAGGAGCCAGTGTGAGACGTAAGTTAAGACAAAGGGAATAACCTAAGAGAGATTACGCAGAACATTGATATGAGAATGGGCCAACGAGTAGTTAGTAGTTGATTCAGAAAAAGCCTAGTTATGGATAGACAAGAGGTTGCAGGCAAATCAACAAACCGTGCAAGATAAACATAGTGAACCACAGTGTGGGGAATTCATTATCACAGATATAACATTGTAATACATGAAAGATATTCAGATAGGAGTTTGGGTAGTTAAAGGTACCGTATGTTGTTACGAAATAAAAAAGATTTCCACTAGGAAGACAGTCAAAACTTCAGTTCAGAAGCAATTGTACGAGCACACAAGTGTGGAGGTAAGTAACTACGGATAATTAGAGGTGAGGAAGAACATCAAAAATTCCATCGGGTATACGATGTAATAAGCTCGCAGCTTTACAAGAGTCATATGGTCCTCCCTAAGTACTACAATGGAAGACTAGCTGAGGATATAAGGAAGAAGGCTTCAACCTAAACATAGTAACTTGAAGAAGAAATGGTCAAGTAAAAGAAGTGTCACAACAAAAATTGTATGCACTCTAAAAGAAAGTGGCACCTACCGTGGCTAATGAACGGGGAGAAAAAATATCAAAGGTAGTACTCGAGACCATATGAGTTGCGCAAAAATTTTGGCATGAGTGAGGACTAGGATAACTAAGTATGCACGCACCAAGGGGGTAGAAAAACTAAGAAAAGTAATTGCATACGTTTAAAGAAAGCTGAGATGGAACGAAAGGAATTATTCAATCAATGATCCAAAGTTGGTATGTTATGGATACACTCATGATTTTGGAGTATTATCCGTGCAGCATATATGTTGACAATCATACAACCATAAATGACTCCGGTATAAGTTAAAAGAAAGAATCTTGAGCCCAGGACATAGGCAAATGATTGAGTTGTTAGAAGATTGTATCATGGATATTCCATGACGCCCATGAAAGGCTAAAGTAATAACTAATACCAGGAGCCGTAGATCGGAAGATAGCTTAGTCATACATAAAGGCTAATCAGAAGGAAGAGGAAACTAAATAGTTATGTCAACTAAGTAAATCGGGAGTCTGATTATTGGACCCAGAAAAATTATAGACATCATGATTGAGAACATTGTTGAATCACTCTTAATGATAGAAGTACAAGAGAGATAGTAAAATAGGCACATTCTATAATGGCTCTACGATAAAGCCAGTCATGAGAGTATCAACCTCATAAGAAGTCAGCATGAAGCTCTCACTGGATTGTGTATGCACAAGAGGTGCAAGTATTATAATAAAGCTTCAAGTTATGGATGTGAATTATACCTATGTGGAAAGAAGGTCATGAAAGAGATACAAGATGTGATGCAAAATTTCAAGGTAAGTAAGGTAAAGGTAAACAACATACACTATACTCAAATGTAGGAGGTTGTGAATAGTGCATAATTTGGATAAAAGGCTAGAAGCACGGGGATTCAGTATCCAAGAATGATAGTAGTGTCGTTAGTGGCATGTCTTCAATCCTATGGTTTCTAGGTGTCGAGGAGGCTAATTAAGAGAGAAAATAAGAGTTAGAGATGATGTGATGTATCGCTTGATATTCCAGAATGACATAAGGAAATCTATGATGCAAGCAAGTTGAAGGAGTAATATAAATAGATATATGTAGGACGCAAGCTAATGTATGGCAGAGCGACAAGGTTTTAGGAATACAGGAATAAGGACAAGAAAGGGCGACTGAGAAGGTGATGAGAAACGGATAAGTTCTCGGGATTAGGCCCGTGAAAATAAGAGAGGATGATTTCTCGGATTTATAGAAGGCTCAATATAGCCTGAATGAACTCAAAGGAGTTACTCATCATAAGTAGTATTTAAACGAGATGGAATGTTACCTTGATAATAGAATAAGGGTGTAATAGTGGTAGATGAAAGATGACGTTTGGGCCTTCGATTGAGTAATGATTTGAAGAAAGGGATTCATGAATTGTACGGGATTAATTTACTCACGTAAGGTAAATCACACTGGGATGCTGTGAAATACGGTTATGGAAGTATAGTATCGCCTTCAGGTGGATCAGGAAAATCACTTCAAATGTTCCTCAATGCAACGTGAGCCCTAGTGATAATGTAATAAGTTCCAAGTTATCAGTGGTAAATTATATATCAATATTGAGGTGAATCAACAATGGATGGACAAAATTCACAAAGTATAAGATGAGATTAGGCCGTCATTATTAAGATGAACAGTAATAAAGAAGTATTAAAGGACTTGGATTTATACATATAGGATAAGCAACGAAAGTAACTGGGAGTTTGGTAGCAAACCTCAGTAAGGATAAATCGAGGTAAGAGTTATGGTATAGTATCAACTACCTAGATGGAGTAAAGTCATACAGTTGGATAAATAAAATAAGGTATAGCAATATTCGTGAATTTAACAAAGTACCCAACGAAGAACTTCGGTATACCCATAGACGCCCAAAGGGACATTTTATCAAGCTCTGTATATGATTATAAATTGACTCCTATAGATTGGCTAAAGATAGGGGAAAAAGGAAATAAGAGTCGCATAGGCGTACATACAAGGTTAGATTCGTACAGACTGCATGATAAAAGGTGCCAACAGTTACGAGACTGGAAGGATTCTGACTACAATTCATGGTGTGAGAAGGAGGTCTAAGGGGGGAATGCCCTGGACTTTAGATATATTGACAGAATAGTTGCCCAGATGACAAGGAACGTTCTAAAGTATTCGGAAGATTTAGGTTATGAAAATGATAAGTGCACCAATCAACATTCGAGGATGAATTTTTCAAAAGGGGGAATGATATTACACCCCATGTTTTCGTACATGAAAGTACACCGCGAGTAAATTGATATAAGCTTGGGAATAAGATTATTTTTGAGGTTATAAGTATAATCTTATTTCAAACAAGTGATAAGTAAATTAGTGAATGTACGAGGGTAAGCAAATCAAAGAAAATGAGTTTCGTCAAAGTTGACATTTTGAGGCAAAATATGGTCCAAGCTATAATACCCCATATTGATAGACTAGTGCCATACAAGGTAACACATGACCATGATATCAAGGTATATAAAGTGTGTTAAAAGTGAGTAGCATTTTTATGTAATTTGAGAGAATTCTTAATTATGTGGATAATAGGCAATTATCGGTCAGTGAGAGATTAATAAGATAAATTAGTAAATAATTATGATTGGGAAAATGCCTAAAAGGCCCAAAACGTGGCAGCCCCTAAACCTTATGACTCTTTAGTCATTATAAGATAGGTGGCAAGAATAAAATCATTAAGGATTATGTGGTGGCTGCACAATCCATGTATGAAACATATATCTAAACTTAAGAGACATGGATGGATAAGAAACTTGAATATTCTCATATGCATCTGATGAGGATTCAAACGTAAGTATTGTGTGTTACAGACGAAATTCATGTAACCAACGCCCAAGACCTTCAACAATTCAAATTAACGTGAGATTTTGCAATTTTAAGGGAGTACGGTGTAATCTTTCTCAAAAGTAAGGCTATCCCTTCTTTCTTTTTATCATGATCTATACGACACAAACGAAACGTGCAAATACTCAATTCCCATAAATGACTTTATTCATAGAAGTATTTGAGGTGACTATGTTCTTGAATTCCCATATGTCTTATTATTCTATTGTATGTTCATGGGTCTCAGAAAATACGTAAGTTGATAAAGTTAATTTCATGATATTAATCAGAGACATAATGGTCTTATGACATTCCGAGAAATTTTATTGACGTACTTCTCATGCATTGCATTCATTTACATTAACCCATGACCGGACATCGTTATATATGCATATATATATATATATGTATATTATATGTAAATGGGATAAGGGAAAAGGTTACGGCGTTATATACGCACCACCACCTGATTAGCTGGTATACGTTGATGATTTGCCCACAATGGCCGAAATGATACGATGGGATGCCCTCAGAGGCTTGATGATGTTATGAACGCATATACCTATGCATGGTATGATATTTATACGCATATGCATGACATTATAAATATAAAATAATTTACAGAGCTATTCAGACATATATGTTGAGTCTTTTACTCTATGTTTCTCTCATGTATATTATTTACTGATTTTTATTCCTTACATACTCGGTGCATTATTTGTATTGACGTCCCTTTGCTAGGAAACACTGCGTTTCATGCCCGTAAGTCCCGATAGACAGGTCAAGAGTCCTCCAAGTAGGCTATCAACTCAGCGGAAGGTGCTGGTGTGCTCCATTTGCTCCGGAGTTGCTTGTTTGGTCAGTATGATTTAGACATGTATTGTTTGGTATGGAGGGGCTCTGTCCCGACCTTTTTGACAATTATTTATTCTTAGAGTCTTGTAGACAGACATCATGTACGTAAAAGATTGTACAAAATCTGCCTTGTCGGCCTATGTTCCGTGTACGAGTGGTTATCTTGCTATTATAGGCCCACATGTCTTATGTATAAGTTGGTATTACATGTTGTATTCTAATTATCTCACGGCAGCCTCTCCGTCTCAGTTATCTATGATAGTATGATACGAAAGGATACATTACGTTGGTACTCGTTTGAGTAAGGTACCAGGTGCCCGTCGCGGCCCATCGATTTGGGTCGTGAAAACGTGATAATTTAAATATTTATTTATATGAAGGAACAATAAATTTTAATTAATGAAAGAAATTTTATGTATAATAATACACTAATCGTCTAAATGCGGAATAATATTATTATATTAGCATAATACATGAATTTAAAATAAAATAACATCATCAAAACTTACAGTAATGATCAATTTTGTCATGTTAGTTGGATAATTATGTATTATAGTTTAAAAGTATTTAATGTGATGGTATCTTAACGAACACTTCTTTGGGGACAATAGTTTTTTCTGTATGTTTCCTCCTAATGCTTTGGTTGCTCTGCCTTAACCAGAACTCTTGTTGTCGATCTTGATATCTCTCTTAAAAATGTGACATATAGTTGTTTGTGCAAGAAAATATATTGCGGTAAATATAGTCCAATATTTATGACGTTTCCTTGTAATTTATTTATTATATTTGCAAAACATAAATATACTAAAAAAAATTTCACAGAAATTTAAAAGGATATTCCTTAGTTTCAGAAGACAAAAGTAGAATTTAGGGATAAGAATATATTTAGAAACATATTGACAAGTATCATAATTTTTGCATGTATGACGTTATTGTCAGAACATCTATATACCACATGTGCGCTATTACATAAGCTATTCGACATATTTAAATTTTTCAGTAGCATGGAGAGCATATTTTTCTTCCAAATCAAACTATATACAATGGAATATCAATTTTAACTTAGTCTATTATATAAATGGTGACACTAACATACGTAAGAAATAATAAACTTGATAGCAAACATGTATGGTAGAAGGAAATTTTGGTATTAAAGTATTTAAGTATTATTCTTGGTAGTAATTATTGGTATCATTTTCTAGTGAGTCAGAAACACAATACCATTTTGTTTTACTATAAAATTCTGATTAAACTTTTATTTAGTTAATCAACATATTCATTTATGCTAGATAAGATATCTTTTTAATTCTATCATACAATTTGCATAAATTTTGTTTTAATCTAATGGTAGAAATATTTCTCTTATTATATGATCTATTATTGCCATTGGAATTGATAGTCAAGTGTTTACGAAGAACCAAATCATCTTTTAATGGATGCTCTTCTTCGTTTCCTATACGAAGCAAAAAGATACTGAATAGTGAATATGTTCTTACTTTATATTTCTTGTCAGTTGAATCTTTTTTATTTGAGGCTAGAAGTATAACTTTCGCAAGTTAGCTTTTACAGTCATTGCTTTTGTCGATTTTGGAACTACTGGTAGTACTTGACATAAATCACATCCTAGAATCATTAATTTTGCTACCAAACGGTTCATTAAATATCCAATATATATCTTGAACTCTGGAAAATTATTTCGATCATTTGACACTTAGCCATAAGTGCTTAATCTTATATTATCAATTTTGCTTTATTTATAAATTTAGAACAATTTCACTTCTTTGATATGTATGTGATGGTATTTAAGTTGTTTGAAGAGGTATATCAAATCTAAAGTGGGTTGCCTCACAATAAAATCGTTGTTGGTACACCAATTTCTATTATTGCTAACAGTTTCATGCCTCTTGATATAATATTTGCAAGTAATGCATGACATAGAAATATTATTTCAATTCCGCCGGAGGCATCTACAAAGAATAATCCCGTTATAGCAGTGTCGACTCTTTATAATATAGTCTTGAAAGCTTGTTATTGTTTAAGATTTAGCTTTGAGTGTGCTTCCTCAGACACTTGTATAGTATTTTGATTCTTAATAATGTGATGACCTAAAAGGTCATCTTGTGTTTTTAAACTCAATTCTGCGCTCGTTAGCCTTAAAAATATCATTTTACCCTCCTCGATTTGCGAAAAATTGAAGAAATAATAATTTGTTTCCTTCAAAATGATTTTTAGTTGACTTCGTTCAACATTTTGAGTAAACGGACCCGGACCCGTAGTTTGATGGTCCCGGTGGATTCGTAGTAAAATATGGGGCATGGGCGTATGCACGAATTTGAATTTCGAGGTCCCTAGCTCGAGAAATGAATTTTGACAAAAAGTGAAAGGCTGGAAAATTATTGATTTTAAAGAATTTGCTTAATTTTTGATCTTGTTGGTATCGGGTCCATATTTTGGTTCCGGAGCCCAGTACAGGTCCGGTATGATATTTATACCTTATATGTGAAATTTGGAGAGAAACAAAACTGATTTGATTTGATTCGGACCTTTGGTTAAGAAAGTAGAAATTTGTAGTGTTCTTGAGAAATCCATAAATTTTGGTGCTAAATTCGTAGTTCTAAGTGTTATTTTGGAGATTAGATCGCACGATCAAGTCCGTATGATGTTTTTAGACTTGTGTATATGTTTGGTTTGGAGCCTCGAGGACTCGGGTGAGTTTTGGATAGGCCACGTGATGGTTTTCACTTAGAAAAATATGGTGTGTTGTTGTTTCTGGTGCAGTGATGCTTTGTGCTTTGTGGTCGCGAAGTCTCTCTCGCGATCGCAAAATTTATGCTTGGCTGGGGGTGGAATTCTTCTACGCAAACGCAGATACTGGGTTGCGAACACAAGGCAATGGGGGCTTTACCCTTCACGAACACGACCAGATCAACGCAAACGCGGAGTGTTAGGGATGTGGGGTAGAGTTCATTCATACCTTCTATGCGAACGTGAGCAATGGTTCGCGAACAGGAAGGCCAGGAGGCAAATCCTTCACGAACGCGAGGAGTTATTCGCGAACGCAAAGGTCTTTGGGCTGTTGTGCTTTGCGATCGCGACAGGTCTCTCGTGAATGCGATGAAGACCTGTCCAGTTTTTTAAACAGAACAAAACGGGACTTCTTCCCAAATTTCATTTTTCATCACTATAACTCAATCTAGGGAGATTTTTGAAAAAGGATTTCAATACAAAATCATGGGTTTGCACTTCTTAACTCATTTTCTTGAATTTCCATTGTCATTCATTGAATTCCTAGTCTAAATCTTGTTCTTTGAGGGTAGAAATTAGGGATTTTGGATGAATTGGGAATTTTGAAAATTTGGGGATTTAGACCTCAATTTGAGGTTGGATTCCGAAACTAATTACATATTCGAGCCCGGGAGTGAATGGGTAAACGAATTTTGGTCTGAACCTCGAGTTTTGACCAAGAGGACCCGGGGTCTATTTTTGACTTTTTGGAGGAAAATTTGGTAAAACTATAATTGTGTATTGAGATTGATTCCTTTAGCGAAAATTGATGTTATTAAGCTAATTATGACTAGATACGAGTGGGTTGGAGGTGAATTCTAGAGGAAAAGCGTTACTTGAGAAGTGAGTGACCTGCGAATTGAGGTAAGTGTCGTGTCTAACTTTAGCTTGAGGGATTAGGTGTTAATTTCTTATTTGCTACATGTTTGGTTGTTGAGTACAATGTATAGGTGAATTGAAGAGCACCTATGTGTTGTTGTCGAGTCATAGCATGTGAGTGAGTCCTATTCTTGCAATTGTTGTAGTCTTTAGTAATTTTGTTTATGTTTAGCGTAGCCATTTATGATGTTGGGAAACTTCTATCCGGTTTCACCGAGATTTGGTAACTTTTGAATATTGGCTCAAGGTTGAGATTGATATTGTGTAATAAGTATTGATGAAATACATATCTTCCTTGATATTTCTATTTATCCGTCATTATTGATCTTTGATTGGTGAGGAAGAGTGTAAAGCACGAAGAGTAATGTCGTATCATTGTATTATTTCATACGGTGAGGAAGAATTTAAAGCACGAAGGGCGATGCCGTGCCATTTTCATTATTTCATATGGTGAGATAAAGAATAAAAGCACGAAGGGTGATATCGTGTAGTTTCTTTTACTGTTCTATTGTTGCACATGGTGAGATCGAGAGTAAAAACACGAAGGGTGATGCCACGTAGTTTCTTCTACCGGTCTTACTCGTCTTATCTGTTTAGAGCATTTTCATTTATCTGGTTATATCATTGTTTATGATTTCTAATTTTGTGAACCTCTCAGCATGTCCTCTCCCAATATTTCCTGTCTTATTTCTGCTATTACTGTTATTGCTACATGTATGATTATACTACACAGGCTGTTTGTGGGTGTCTTGTCCTAGCCTCGTCAATGCTTCACTGAGTTTAGGCTCGACACTTTCTAGTACATGAAGTTGGTTATACTGATACTGTACTCTTCACTTTCTGTGCAGATTCAGGTATCAGTCTTAGCTGATTCTGATATTTGCAGCTGATTTCTACAAAGGAGACCCAAAGTAGAACTGCCAACGTCTGTAGTCCCTGGAGTCCCCTCCTACCCTCGTATTTTACTATTTCTTCGACTCATAAACAGTTGTATTTTTCCTTCAGCAAAATATTTATAGACAAATCATAGTAGTCCGTGAGTTGTGACTCCAGATCATGGGTAGACATACATAATATATACGGTGTTGTTATGAATTTCTGTTTCCTTATTAATTCATTATGTGTTAAATTGTAGTAATTAGCTATAAGTTTTAAGATTATTGTGTTTTGAATATCTAATATTGTCTGACTAGCAGGTGAAACGTTAGGTGCCATCACGGTCGCGAGGGTGAAAATTCGGGGCGGGACAAATAATATACTAACCTTTTTTACTTTGTGTTCTAACGCTTATTTCATGGAATAAATTAATGTACTCTAAGATTTTTTTAAATTCAAATAAGAATTTTACTCATATGATGAATTTAAAAATTAATTGAATTGGATTCTCTTGCTAAATAATTAATTAAAAGATTTAATTATTTAGTTTTAATATAAGTAATAATTTATTCTATGTTCATTCAGATCTTAATATTAGTTCATCTCTTATTTTTTTAATCTTAATTATAATTTTATCCACCATAAATTTTATTTTCAAAGAGTAAAAGATTGATATGACATTTTACTTTTAAATCTTTATGTTTGTAGAATCATTAGTGGTGTTGACTCTTACCAACCATTTCTTTTACTCTTTCTCACACAATTATATTCTTAAATATTTTCTTAGTTGTTGTTTAATAATTGTGTATTTTAAAATAGTACATGAAAATTGATTAAAAAATATTATTTGAGTAGGAAAATAGTTCAAGTATAATATAAAAATAAATTATCGTGAGGTATTTTCTTTTCTCAATTTCAATTCTTTATGGAATCCATTTAGTATTACTTTTATTTTTTCTTGGTATTGAACATTATGGAATGGTAATGTATTTCCAATATAGAGGATTGTTATAATTTTAAGGCTACTTTGGTATATTAATAGGTTATTGCAGTTAAGTCCTCGTCCTATGAGTTATTTCATTTAATATTTTAGGGCTACTTTGGTATACTAATATTGTATTTATGATTTTATAATAATACATACTATCCTTTTTCTAATTGAATTTGGACAATATAATACATTCTCAAATTAAATTAGTAATAAGACATTATAATACGTTTTCAAATTATATTAATAATAGAGATTTTTAAGAAGTATATCCTGAAAGTAATAGGATTACATGAACAAATATATTACTTGTTCAATTTTATATGAATTAGACAGCCCGAAAATAATTATAGTAATAGGATTTCTAAAGGTAATCATGTAGGATTCCTAACGTGCAGATGTTCTAAAACTAATAGAATTATAAGCATACTATTTAGAATTCCGGTTATGTCCTTTTATTATGAGTTATTATGCTTAATATTATAAGGTTATTTTTGTAAACCGAATTATATTCGTGTTTTTATAATAATGTAGATGTAGATTATCTAATTACTTTCCTACTATTTAAGACTTTTCTTCCAATTCTAGAAATTCATACACTTTCAATAACGTGTTCCATTTTTAACTAATTAACCTGGCCTAATAAGTAATTATATGTTCCTCCTGGCCTAATGAATTATTGTGATTCAACAATTAAAGCAATGCTCAACTCAAACAAGTAATTAAAAAGTTTTGCTTTTTTATTTTTTTTTTCCTTATGATTTTGTAGGCAGTTTGCGTTTTGCTTTATTAGAATAACTTTTAGCATAGAACTAAAAAAAATTCAAAAATATAACTTTAAGAGGACAAATTAGCCTTTCACGAATCCAAGTAATGTAAAGCGTCTGCCATTTTGTGCATGAAACAAAAGAAAAAAAAATTAGTTTACAATTGGTAAAAAGTTATTATATCTATTTTACGGTAGTAAAAATTAAATTAAATAAAATAAAAATTCATAATAGAATAGAAATATAAACAAGCAAAGTACTTTTGAAAATTTCTCTTAAAAATGCTTTTAGAAAATATAAGATATTAAAATATACTTTTCAATCAAATTTGTGACGACCCAGCCGGTCGTCTTAAGAGTTATAGCCCCGATCCCCTATTAATTATTTTCTCTATATCTTTTTTTTGCTATTGTGACTTGCCGGGAAGTTTTATTTTGGTTTTTGAACTATTTTGGGACACTTAGTCCCTAAGACGAGAGATTAAGCCTTAAGATTCGGAATGTAGTCCGTTATCTTCGTTAGGTGATTTAGGACTTAGGGACGTGTCCGGATTGTGTTTTGGAGGTGTGTGGCTCATGTAGGCTTGAAATGCCGAAAGTCAATGTTTTGGAGATTTTAGTCGGCAGTAGAAATTTTGATATCGGGATCGGATTTCGATTCCGGAAATTGGAATAGATCCGCAGGGTTGAATGTGACTTGTTTGAAAAACATGGGGTCAATCGGACGTGGTTTGATGGGTTTTGGCATCAGTTCTCGAATTTGAAAGTTTCAAGTTCTTTAAGTTTGAATCGGAGGATGATTCATGACTTTAACATTTTTTAACATGGTTTGAAGGCTTGACTAAGTTCGTATGGTGTTTTAGGATTTGTTGGTATGTTTGGTTGACGTCCTAGGGGCCTCGGGTGAGTTTCAGGTGCTTAACGGATTGAATTTGGACTTAGGAAATTGGCTGAAGTTGTTGTATCTGGTCTAACCACACATGTGCACTATGGAACGCAGGTGCGGAGCCGCAGAAGCGGCTACGGAGTCGCAGATGCGGATTTGGGCCTTGTCCAGCTGGGGCTGCAGGTGCAGCAAGTTGTCCGCATAAGAGGTTAGGGGACCGTAGGAGCATGCTCACAGGTGCGGCCCAGTGCTCGCAGATGCGGTCCCAGCCCATTTAAGTTGTTTTCGCACCTGCGATGGTTCTTCCGCAGGTGCGGGGCTGGAGAAGCGGGTTATAGACCGCATGTGCGATTTTATTGGCATAAAAAGGGCTAAATCGAGGTTTTGATTCATTTCTTCATTTTTGGACTTGGGTACTCGGGAATTGGCAATTTTTTGAGGGTTTTTCAGAGAGAGCTTTGGGGTAACAATTCCTAACTCGATTTTTGTTGTATTTCAATTATGTTTTCTTCATTTAATTAAGGAAAGTGGATGAGAAAGTTGGGAAATGTGATGACCCAAAAGGTCATCTTGTGTTAATTTAGCAAAAACTGAGTTTTGAGGCCCCGAAAGCCTCCATTAATCTGACCTCGATGTGTGTGCGTAGCTCGGGCGCGCAGCCGGGGGAGTCTCTATGTGGAAATGTGTTAAACCGTTGAATTTATGATAATTAATGCAATAAAGTTGACTTTGGTCAATATTTTTGGTAAACGGAACCGGACCCGTGATTTGACAATCCCCGGGAGTCCGTAAGAAAATATGGGACCTGGCGTATGCTCGAAATCAAATTCCGAGGTCCCAAGTCTGAGAAATGAATTTTAAAAAAAAATAATTTATGAAAATAAGAAAGACTTTTGAAAATGAACTTTGATGTTAAATCTGTGTTACCGAGCCCCTATTATGGTTCCGGAGCCCGGAACAGGTTCAATATGTGTTATGTGAGTTATCTGTAAAATTTGGTAAGAAACGGACTTGGTTTGACGTGTTTCGGGTAAAAATTGGAGAATTTAGAAGTTTATGAAGTTTTAGAAAATTATATAGGTTTTGGAGTTTAATTCATTGTTTTTTATGTTATTCTGGTGGTTATATTACTCGAATAAGTTTGTAGGATAATTTTGAAGTCGTGTGTATATTTGGTTTTGAGCCTCGAGGGCTCGTGAGAGTTCCGGGTAGGTGTCGGGGTGCAAAAGAGTTGGAAAAATATGGTTTTTTGGGGCTGTTATGGTGTCTGAGATTTTTACACTATGCGATCGCGTAGTGTAGTGTGGGGGGGGGCAATTTGCTCTGCGCGATCGCATTGAGCTGGGTGCGAACGCGGAGCCTTAGGGTTTAGCTCTACGCGAACGCACCCCTATGTCCGCGATCGCGTAAGTCTCCTGTGGGGTTGGGGGCTGGGTAGAAATTGTTTTGTGCGAACACATTCTTTCGTTCGCGATCGCGTGGGTCCACGTCTTGTTTCTCTGCGATCACAGCCTTCACTATGAGATCGCGTAAGTCTAAGGCCAGTACCCTCCACGATCACAGGGCATATGTCGCGATCGCGATAGCCATTTTCGCCCAGTTATTTAAATGCTCAAAAAAACAGAATACCCATTACGGGATTTTCATATTTTTCACCATATCCTTCTTCTCCAAACCCCACAGCCGATTTCCAAGCTGCTCTTCCTCCATAACCACTTAGGTAAGTAATCTTAACTCTTGTTTCTTCCATTTTCCTTCATCAAACACTAAATTTTAGGTCTAAAAACATGAAATCAAAGGTAGGAATTGGGGGTTTTGGGTACAGTTAGGGCTTTTGGAAATTTTGGGAATTCAACTTCATTTTGGGGTCGGATTTTAAAAAAAAATGTATATTCGGGTTCATGGGGGAATGGGTTATTGGGTTTTGGCCCGAACCTCGGTTTGGACGAAGCGGGGCCGGGGTCGAATTTTGGTATTTTTGGAAGAATTATGGGAAACGTATAATTAGGCTTTGGGATTGAGTTATTGAATAATTATTAATGTTATTAAGTCAATTATGTCTAGATATTATCGTTTCGGAGTCGGATTCAAGAGGAAAGGTCGTGATTGAAGCTTGACTTGCATTCTTGGAGCCGAGGTAAGTGTTTGTCCTAACCTTAGCTTGAGGGATTAGGTATAGTGTCTTATTTGATATGTGTAATTCATGTCCAACGTATAGGTGAGGTGACCGGCACCTATATGTTGTGGTCAAGCATGCCCGTGAATCGAATTTAGATGAATTATTTTATGTTCTTTGATATTCTCCGTGTTGTGAATTATTGGGAACCTTGGAAGTTGTACCTTGAGGTTACTTCATGACATAGAAAGTTATTGATTATGTGTTCGGACGAGGATTTTACTGTTGACATTATACTACTGAGTGAGATTGGTTATAGCTAAGTCCCTTGCCGGGATAGTAGAATTTTGTTGATTATTTATGTACATTTGCAATGTCGTATTGTTAAACTTTCATATCAATTGTTGATTTTACACTCATAAAGCACGAGGGAACATTCCGTTTCGAGTGATTATTAATTATGCACGAAGGAACATTCCGTGCCGATTGATTATATTTATGCACGAGGGAACATTCCTTCCCGATTGATTATTATTTTAGCGCGAGGGGACATTCCGTGACGAATGATTATTATTTATGTGTGAGGGGACATTCCGTGCTGATTGATTATTATTTATACAAGAGGGGACATTCCGTGTCGATTGATTATTATTTATGCGCGATGGGACATTCCGTGCCGATTGATTATTATTGATGCACGAGGGGACATTCTGTGCCGAGTCATTATTATTTATGCGCGATGGGACATTCCGTGTCGTGTGATTTTGAGGCTATACACGAGGGGTCATGTCGTGTCTTCTCCTGTCTGTTTTACTTGTTTCGAGTTGTCATTTCCTGCTTTACTTCTACATTCCAGTTAGTACTTGATTCTACTGTTTTAGCCATTGTTGCCCCTCTTATCCCCAACATATTCTTCCCCGTTAAAAAAAATTGTATTCTTGTTTATTTTCTACTATACTATTGAACTGCTTAGGTACAATCTGTTGTCATGTCCTAGCCTCGTCACTACTTCGCTGAGGTTAGGCCCGACACTTACTCAGTACATGGGATCGGTTGTATTGATGCTACACCTGCACTTCTCTATGTTTTGCAGATTACGCAGCCGGACCCAGTGGACCTCATTAATGGGAGTGTCCTTCAGTCCATTCCAGACGACACTGAGGTAGTTCTGCATGGCGTTCGTGGATCTCGGCGTCCCTAACTATCTTTCATACTTTTATTTATGTGTTTTCAAGACAGATACATCATTTTATTTTCAAACTTTTGTTTTTAGTCAAATCTTAGACTGATTCTTGAGGTTGTGACTACACTTCTGGGTTTTGTACTTAAAGGGATTACTTCGTTATTAGCTATTGTCATTTAGATTTATGTTAATGCTTCCGCACTTTATCTCTATTATCTAGTCAGTGTTTGTTATTTTCACTTGTTAATAAATCAATTCCGTTAACATGTTGGCTTGGCTAGCGGGTGCAACGTTAGGCGCCATCATGGCCTGAAGGTGGGATTTCGGGTCGTGACAAGTTGGTATCAGAGTACTAGGTTGCTTAGGTCTCACAACTCATGGACAAACATGGTAAAGTCCGAGGGATCAGTACGGACACGTATGTACTTATCCACAGAGGCTACAAAGTTAGGAATAACTCCATTTTTTTTCTTTTCTGTCTTGCGATTTGAATTTTAAATGCTAATTGAGTTTCAATTTTAATCTCACGCAGATGGTGAGAACGCATGCTTCCTTATCTACCGATCAACAGCCCGATTCTCCTGTTGCAGCTGGTACGAGGGGTCGAGGCCGTATTAGAGGCTGAGGCAGGGGCAGGGCACATCCTAGGGCAGCTGTCTAAGTAGAGGACCCACGGGTAGACTTTGCTAGTGAGGTTCCTACTCAGACAGTTCCAGTTGGACCAGCTCAGGTCCCATAGAGGTTCATTGTCGCCCCGGTGCTTCAGGACGCTCTAGTCCGCTTAGTGGGACTCATGGAGAGTGTGGCTCAGTCAAGTCTTCTTCCTACTGCACCAGCCGTCTCTCAGGCTAGAGGAGGGACCCAGACTCCTGCTACTCACAGGACAGAGGAGCTAGCTCCTCAGTTCCAGACTCCGGCACCTAAGTGTCCCCGGCAGTTGAGGAAGAAGCTATGTCAGCAGATGCTTTATGGAGATTGGATAGATTCACCAAGTTATTCACTAGTACATTTACTGGTGCACCATTAGAGGATCCCCAGGACTATTTGGACAGCTGTCATGAGGTTCTTCGGAACATGGGCACAGTAGAGTCCAATGGAGTTGATTTTGCTACTTTTCGTCTTTTGGGTTCCGCCAAGACATGGTAGAGAGACTATTGATTGATCAGGCCAGATGGGTCTGCACCATTGACTTGGGCTCAGTTCTCCGAGTTATTCGTGGGGAAGTTCCTTCCAGTTATTCAGAGGGAGGATCTTTGGAGGCAGTTTGAGCGCCTCCAGCAGGGATCTATGTCTGTCACGCAGTACAAGACCAGGTTCATCACTCTAGCTCGGCATGCTATTATGATACTCCCCATTGATCATGAGAGAGTGAGGAGGTTTATTGAGGTTTGGCTCAGCCATCAGGCTTCAGGTTGCCAAGGAGTCAGGTAGTAATATTTCCTTCCAGGATGAGGCCAATGCGGCTAGGAGGATTGAGATGATTATGTCACAAAGTGGTGGTCAGGGGGCTGACAAGAGGCCCCGTCACTTTGGTCGATTCAGTGGAGCCTCATCTGGGGGCAGGGATTCTTTCGGTAGAGGTCATCCTCCCAGACCCTATCAGTTGGCACTTCAGGTAGTTCACAGTGCACCACCAGCTCCCATTAGTGCACCACCAACACCTATTAGTGCATCGCCGCTTCAGAGCTTCCAGGGTGGTTATAAGGGTCGACAGGGCCAGTTCCAGAGTCAGCAGCCACATCAGCATAGGACTTGTTATACTTGTGGTGGTTTGGGGCATATTTCTAGGTTTTCCCCCGAGATTCTGGTGGGTCTCAGTATCAAGGTTCCCGTGCCATGGTTCCCGCATCAGGCGCACCCCCACCCCCTCAGCCAGCTAGGGGTGGCGGACGTGGTGCCATAGGTAGAGGTCAGACCCATAGAGGTATAGGACATGCCACGATAGGTAGAGATCAGGCCACAGTAGGTCGACCAAGATATGATCAGGTTGGAGATGCTCAGCCCTGGTGCTATGCTTTTCCTGCCAGGCCTGATGCTGAGGCTTCTGATGTAGTTATTACAGATACAGTTTCAATTTGCAGCCTAGAGGCTTCGGTGTTATTTGATCTGGGTTCTACATTCTCCTATGTGTCTTCATATTTTGCCCCTTATTTGAGTATGCCCTGTTATTCCTTGAGTACTATTGTGCATTTGTCTACACTGGTGGGTGATTCTATAGTAGTAGATCGAGTCTACCATGCTTGTCTAGTAGCTATTGGTGGTCTGGAGACTCAGGTTGATCTTTTGCTCCTTGACATGGTTGACTTTGATGTTATGTTGGGGATGGATTGGTTATCCCCCTATTATGCTATTTTGGACTATCATGCCAAGACAGTGACCTTGACCTTGCCAGGAGTGCCTCGTTTGGAGTGGAGGGGGACTCCTAGTCATTCTTCTGGTAGAGTTATTTCTTATATGAAGGCTCGGCACATGGTTGAGAAGGGTTGTTTGGCCTATCTGGCCTATGTTCGTGATTATAGTGCCGAGGTTCCTTCCCTCGAGTCTTTGCCCATGGTTCGTGAGTTTCCATAGGTATTCCCTGCTGACCTGCTGGCTATGCCACCTGACAGGGATATGAGTTTTATATTGAGTTAGCTTAGGGCACCCAGCCTATTTCTACTCCGCCGTATCGTATGACCCCACAAAAGTTGAAGGAGTTGAAGGGTCAGTTGCAGGATTTGTTGGATAAAGGCTTCTTTAAGCCTACTGTTTCTTCTTGGGGTGCCCCGATATTGTTTGTCAAGAAGAAAGATGGCTCGATGAGGATGTGTATTTACTACCGGCAGTTGAATAAAGTTACTATTAAGAACAAGTATCCTTTGCCGAGGATTGATGATTTATTCGACCAGCTTCAGGGTGCTTCAGTGTTTTCCATGATTTACTTGAGATCTGGTTACCATCAGCTGAGGATTAGGGCGTCTGATGTCCCTAAGACATCCTTTCGCACTCATTATGTGCATTATGAGTTCTTGGTGATGTCATTGGGCTGACAAATGCCCCCGCTGCTTTTATGGAGTTGATGCACCGAGTGTTCAGGCGATATTTGGACTCATTTGTGATTGTCTTCATTGATGATATATTGATATACTATCGCAGCCGAGAGGATCATGAGCAACACCTTAGATTCGTCCTCCAGACTTTGAGGGATAGTCAGTTGTATGCAAAATTTTCCAAGTGTGAGTTTTGGTTGAGTTCAGTTGCATTTCTAGGCCATGTGGTATCGTTAGAGGGTGTTCAGGTGGATCCCTAGAAGATTTCAGCAATCAGAGATTGGCCTAGACCCACCTCATCTACAGAGATCCGGAGTTTCTTTAGCTTAACAGGTTATTATTGCCGGTTTGTGGAGGGCTTTTCATCAATTGAAGCCCCGATAACCAGGTTCACTTATAAAAGTGCTTAGTTCAGGTGGTCTGATGAGTGTGAGGCAAGCTTTCAGAGGCTCAAGACAACCTTGACCACGACACCAATGTTAGTTTTTCCCACAGGTTCAGGATCGTATACCGTGTATTGTGATGCTTCACGGGTTGGGCTTGGTGCAGTGTTGATACAGGATGGCAAGGTTATAGCCTATGTTTCTCGTCAGTTGAAGGTTCATGAGAAGATCTATCCAGTTCATGACTTGGAGTTAGCAGCGATTGTGCATGCATTGAAGATTTGGAGGCATTATCTGTATGGTGTGCCATGTGAGGTGTTCATGCATCATAAGAGCTTACAGTATCTGCTCAAGCAGAATGAGTTGAACTTGAGGCAGAGGAGATGGTAAGAGTTGCTGAAGGATTATGATATTACCATTCTTTATCATCCGAGGAAGGCCAATGTGGTGGCAGATGCTTTGAGCCGGAAGTCAGCCAGTATGGGTTTTCTTGCCTATTTATCAGTCGAAGAGCGACCTCTTGCTTTGGATGTTCAGGCGTTAGCCAACCGATTTATGAGATTGGAGGTTTCTGAGACTGGCAGTGTTTTGGACCATATTGTGGCCCGTTCTTCATTGTATCACCATATTCGGGCAGGGCAGTATGATGATCGCCATTTATGTGTACTTAGAGATAGAGTTAGGCACGAAGATGACAAGTAGGTTACGGTTGATGATGAGGGAGTTTTGAGGATGCAGGGTCGGATTTGTGTACATGATGTGGATGGTATTCGTGAGTTGATACTTCAGGAGGCCCATAGTTCCCGGTATTCTATTCATCGGGGCGCCGCAAAGATGTACCAGGACTTGCGGCAACATTATTGGTAGCGGAGGATGAAAAAGGATATTGTAGCTTATGTAGCTCGGTGCTTGAACTGTCAGCCGGACCCAGTGTACCTCGCTTGTGGGAGTGTCCTTCAGTCCATTCCAGACGACACCGAGGTAGTTCTGCATGGCGTTCGTAGATCTCGGTGTCCCTGTCTATCTTTCATTCTGTCTTTTATGTGTTTTCCAAACAGATACATAATTTTATTTTCAAACTATTGTTTTAGTAAAATCTTAGACTGGTTCGTGAGGTTGTGACTCCACTTCTGGGTTTTGTACTTAAAGGGATTTCTTCGTTATTAGCAATTGTCATTTAGATATATGTTAATTCTTCCGCACTTTATCTCTATTTATAGTCACTGTTTGTTATTTTTACTTGTTTATAAATCAATTCAGTTAACATGTTGGCTTGCCTAGCGGGTGCAACGTTAGGCGCCATCACGGCCTGAAGGTGGGATTTCGGGTCGTGACAGGAAAATGGGGGAGAAATCCTTCAACCGAAATTCTGAGTTTTTGTTGCGATTTAGACATCGAATTTTGATAATTTTGGTACGAGTGAACTCGTGAGTGAATGTGTGTTCACATTTGGTGACTAGACGAGGGCCCGGAGAGGCTTTTTTGGGGTGAATTTCGAATTTCTTACTTTAGCTTTCATTTCAGTAGCTATATTAGTTCCATGTAGTTGTATTTATGTTATGTAATTAATTTTGGCTAGATTTGGGCCATTCTGAGTCGGATTATCATGGAAAGAGCATTATTTCAGATTTATTTGAGCTTGGTTCGAGGTAATTGGCTTCCCTAACCTTGTGTGGGGGAACTCCCCTTAGGATTGGTAATGTTTTTGATATATGAGCGTCGTGTACGTGAGGTGACGAGTATGTACAGGGGCTAATTGTTGTAAAAACCTGATTTCTACTAAGTAATAACATGTGTTTCCTTCTTATTTTAATCTTATCAGCATGTGTAGTCTCCGGTTAGACTATAATAGCATGCCTACATGCCTTAACTAATTATCTGAACTACGTGTAGCATGTTTAATGAATGTACATGTTTTTCCTTAACTTGTACTTAGGCTGAATTATAGGATTTCGTGTTGTAATTATTGAATTCTATTGTCTGGGCTGCAGGTTTAATTTGGGACTACGTAACAGTATTCTGGGAGATCCCCTTGTTCTGCATATTTACTTTGGGACTACGAAACAGTATTCCGAGAGATCCCCCTGTCTTGCATATTTACTTTGGGACTACGGAACGGTATTCTGGGAGATCCCCCTGCACGTTTACGTTTGGGACTACGAGACGGTATCTCGGGAGATCCTCTGTCACATTTCTGTGCATTTAGATTTTATCTTTCTATGATTTCTTTCTTGTTCAATTCCAGTCTTTATTTTACTGAGATATTTCATTCTTGTCTTGCTTTATTATTTATGTACTAATAGGGCCCTAACCCGACGTCGTCACTACTCGACCGAGGTTAGGCTTGGCACTTTCAGGTACCTTTGTGGTGTACTCTGCCCTTTCCTTAACATGTTTTAGTGTGCAGATCCAGGTTCTTGTTCATTTTTCCCTCATTTATATAGAAAATGATGTATAGAACAATTAAGACTTCTTAGTAGCTTGTGACTTACGGTGTTCCGGGTCTTGGGAGTGTTTTGTACATTTCGAAAGTTGAAAATTGTACATGTCGAGCGGCATTCAATTGCTTATTTAAATTATTGTCACTATTAGTTGTTAATGTTCATGCTTTTATTTCATTTCCGCAAAGTGTTACGCTTACCTAGTCGTAAATACTTGGTGAGATGATTCACGGAGGGAGAATTTGGGTCGTGACAAGTTGGTATCAGAGCTCTAGGTTCATAGGTATCGTGAGTCACCATCCGATTTATTATAGTCTCGAGAATCGGTATGGAGATGTTTGTACTTATCTTCGGGAGTCTATGAAACTGTTAGGAACAACCATACTTCTTTGATTTCCTTGTCTTGCGAGTTATTTTGAGCAAATTCTAAAATTCTCTATTTTATTCTTTCTCACAGATGGTGAGGACCCGTACTGGGAGATCTGACAATCAGGCACCCGAACTCCCTACTAGAGCCGCCAGAGGCTGGGACCGGGGTAGAGGACAAATATGTGGTGCAACCAGAGCACACGCGCAAGCTGCGACAGAGGAGCCCCCAACTGCTCCATCAGGAGGGCAGGCACCGGAGGTTCCTATTGTTGCACCATTCCTCCAGGAGACTCTAGCCCAGTTCATGAGCATATTCAGCACCTTAGCTCAGGCTGGATTGATCCTACTAGCTCCCGCCACATCTCAGGCCGGGGGAGGGGAATAGACTCCCTCAACCTGTACTCTTGAGCAGAGGTTCCAGGTTGATCAGGCCCCAGAGTTTATTCCTATGCCGCCGCTAGCTCCTTCATTCAGCTCTTCCAGCTTCCAGTGGTGTTCTAGCTCCTTCTAGGCCTCAGGAGCCTTATTATGCGCCGCCAGTATCTAGTGTACCTCCTGCTCGGGGTTCTATTAGCGGCCAGTCCAGCAGACCTGTCCTGAGCAAGTCACAACAGTCGTGTCCTCCGAGGGTTTTTTTTAGTGTGGTGATACTCTCCATATGGTGAGGGATTTCCCCAGACTTAGAAGGGGTGCACTTCCACAGGTTTCTCATCTACCACGTGCTCCACGGTGTCCTCCGGCCATTCTTCCAACACCAGCTATCACCCCATGTTCTTAGCCAGCTCGAGATGGAGGTCGGGGAGGTTGAGTTCGCCTTAGAGTTGGAGGCCGAGCCAGGTATTATGCTCTTCCGGATCGTTCAGAGGCAGTTTCTTCCTACTCACAGGTATGTTTCCAGTCTATCATATATATGCGTCGATATTATTTGACCCAGGTTCTACGTATTCATATGTGTCCTCTTATTTTTCTCCCCGTTTGGAGGTATCTCAGGATTCTTCGAGTTCCCCCATTTATGTATCTACTCTTGTGGGTGATTCTCTTGTTGTGAACTGCGTATATCGGTCGTGTTTGATTGCTCTTAGTGGTTTTGAGACCAGAGTCGATTTATTATTACTCATCATGGTATATTTTAATGTTATCTTGGGCATGGACTAGTTGTTTCCCCATTATGCTATTCTTTATTGTCACGCTAATACCGTGAAACTGGCTATGCAAGGCTTACCGCGACTAGAGTGGAGGGGTACCTTAGAGTATACATCCCGCAGAGTTATTTCATATCTTAAGGCTCAACGAATGGTTGGTAAGGGGTGTGACGTGTGTCTAGCTTATGTGAGAGATGTCAGTATTGATACCCCTATAGTTGAGTCGGAAATTAGATACTACATTCCGCATTTTCATATGGTAAAGTTTCGTCGTAATCTGATCGACGTAAGCTCGGGAATAAGATTATATTGAGATTATAAATATTATGCTATTTCAAACAAGTGATAAGTAAATTCGTGAAGGTTAAAGGGTAAATGAATAAAAGAAAATGTGTTTTGTTGAAGATTGTCAATTTGGAATATAATACGGTTCAAGCCATAATCTCCAGTATTTATATACTAGAGCCATACCAGGTACTGCATGACCATGATAGTAAGGTGTATAAAGTTTGTTAAGGGTGAGTAGTATTTTAAGTAATTTGAGATAATTCTTAGTATGTGAATAATTGGGTAACTAATGATTTTTAGTGGGAGATTAATTAAAATTTAGATAATTAAATAATGGGATAAGATTAGACCCCTCCCCACGTGGAAGCAAGCCACCCTAAATATATGAATCTTAAGTCATAGGAATGATGTGGCAAGAAAAAGGATATGTGGTTAAGCCACCACATAAGACGGGGCCCACATCAATTTTAACAAATGACATCTCTAACAAAGAGAGATCATATGTAATGTGAGGGAATATATACTTTAAGCATATATCAAATGCAAAACTATGAATCTTCAAGAATTCAGCGTGAGATTTCATTGCATGTGATTTCATAGCATCTTCAACAGTTCAAAACGTGAGATTTTGCAATTATAAGGGAGTACAGTGTAATCTTTCTCAAGAATATCATGCGGAGTTTTCCCTACTTCGATCCGTCGTTACGTGATTTGTCGCAATTGACGTGTGTTAGTGGGATTGTGAAGAGAATCAGCTCAGGTATGTTAAGGCTAAGCCCTTCCTTCAATTTGGCATGAGCTCTTAATTACCTATGTTTGATAACGAGACATAAACAGAACTTCAGACTCCCGAATTTATATACATTATCCTAGTCTCATAAGTTATAGTATTCTCCCTTATCGAGACTTTATATTCAACTGAGTATTGTCTCATTCTAGTCAATAGATAAGATGCTTTCTCGCTCTCTCTCTCTCTCTCTCTCTATATATATATATATATATATATATACAGTATTACAATATTTTCACCACTATCGAGCTATAATCGGTGGGCATGCCCCTATTGGGCAACCTCCGATCATATGGTAAGTTGTATACCGAGCCTACTATGGCCGAGCACCTATGAGCGAGCCCAGCATGGCCTAGATAAAGAGCTTAGTATGGTCGAGCGCTTATGAGCGAGCCTACTATGGCGTAGCAGTTATATATACTAAGCCTTATAAGGTCGGACATCTATTTTACTAACTATATTGAGAGAGTTGAGTCAGTATCAGCAGGTAAGCATATCTTATGATTATCTTTAACTCTCGGTTACTTTCAGTTATTATATTAGTAGTGCAGTTTCGGCTTTCAGCTATTCTGTTGCCTTACATACTCGGTACATTATTTTGTATTGACGTTCTTTTTACCGGGGACGTTGTATTTCATGCGTGCAGGTTCAAATAGACAGAATACCTCCTCAGTAGGTGTTGCCCGAGTTCAGCTTGATCGATAAGCTGCACGTCTTTCAGAGTTGCCAGGTCTAGAGTTTGATGTAAATCTTGTGTATATATGTATATATATGGTATGGATAGGTCGGGGCCCTATTCTGATCACAGTACATCCATCAGTAGAGGCTTGTAGACAATACTGTCACTTAGTGCAGTATGTTGGCCTTGTACGCCTTGTATGTATATTTTGTTGGTTTTCCAGCTACTGTAGTTATGACGGCCTTGTCAGCCCAGCTTGCTATTGATGTTTAGTCAGCATTTTACAAATTGTCTTGCAATGTGGCCCATGGTCAAAGTATGACATTATATTTTCAGAGTCCCTTAGTCGTAAGTTGGTACACAAGGATAGGTGAGGCATCGGGTGCCTGTCCTGTCTCCCAGGTTCGGGGTGTGACTACTCCGGTCTTGTTTGTGAAGAAAAATGATAGTTCTATGCGTATGTGGATTGATTATCGCTAGCTGAACAAGGTTACACTGAAGAACAGGTATCCATTGCCTCACATTGATGACTTATTTGATCAGTTACAGGGTGCCAGAGTGTTTTCCAAGATTGAATTACGTTCAGGCTTTCATCATTTGAAGATTCGGGAGCCAAATATCCCGAAGACTGCTTTCAAGACCCGATATGGTCACTATGAGTTTCTTGGCATGTCTTTCGGGCTAACCAATGCTCCGACAGCCTTTATGCATTTGATGCACATTGTGTTCCGACCTTATCTAAAATCCTTCGTCATTGTGTTCATTGATGACATTCTAGTGTATTGCCGGACTCGGGAAGATCATGAGCAACACCCTAAGACTATTCTACAAACTTTGAGAGAGAAGAGGTAGTATGAAAAATTTTCTAATTGCGAGTTTTGGCTAGACTCAGTGGAATTCTTGGGTCATGTGGTGTCAAGTGATAGGATCAAAGTAGATCCGAAGAAGGTGGAGGCAGTACAAAATTTGCCTAGACCATCATCAGCTACGGAGATCCGCAGTTTTCTTGGTTTGGCGGGGTATTACCGTCCTTTCATAGAGGGATTCTCATCTATTGCAACACCTATGACCAGACTGACCTAGAAGGGTGCTCTATTCAGGTGGATAGAGGAGTGTGAGGAGAGCTTTCATAAGCTCAAGACAGCTTTGACTACAACCCAAATATTGATGCAGGACGGTAGGGTGATTTCCTATGCGTCCAGACAATTGAAGGTTCATGAGAAGAACTATCCTATACACGATCTTAAGTTAGTAACTATTGTTCAGGCCCTGAAGATTTGGCGGCATTATCTGTATAGTGTGCCTTGTGAGATCTACACCGATCACTGGAGTTTGCAGCACCTGTTCCAGAAAAGGGATCTTAACTTGCGTCAGGGGAGGTGGTTGGAGCTACTTAAGGATTATGACATCACTATTTTGTAACATCCGGGGAAGGCCAATGTGGTGGCCGATGCTTGAGTCGCCGGGCGGAGATCTTGGGGAGTTTAGCATATATTCCAGCAGCAGAGAGACCCTTCACATTGGATGTTCAGGCCTTGGCCAACCAGTTTGTGACATTGGATATTTCTGAGGCGAGTTGAGTGTTGGCTTGCATAGTCTCTCGGTCTAATCTTTATGATCGTATCACGGAGCGTCAGTATGATGACCCCTATCTGATCGTCCTTCCGGACAAGATTCGGCAAGGTTACTCTAGAGATGTGACTATTAGTGACGATGGCCTGTTGAGGATGCAGGGCCGGATATGTCTGCCCAATGTGGATGGGCTTCGGGCGTTGATTCTTGAAGAGGCACACGGCTCGCGGTATTCTATCCATCCGGGTACCGTGAAGATGAACCAGGATTTGAGATAGTACTATTGGTGGAGGAGGATGAAGAATGATATAGTTGTGTTTGTGGTTCAGTTTCTCAACTGTCAGCAAGTTAAGCACGAGCATCAGAGACCGGGTGGCTTGCTTCAGAGGTTATAGATCCTAGAGTGGAAGTGGGAGCGGTTCACCATGGATTTCGTAGTTAGGATCCCACAGACTTCGAGAAAGTTCGACGCTATTTGGGTGATTGTGAACAGGCTGACCAAGTCAACTCATTTCATTACAGTGATGACTACATATTATTCCGAGCAGGTGGCTCGAATCTACATCCGTGAGGTCGTCAGGCTTCATGGCGTACCGGTATCTATTATCTCTGACCGGGGTACGCAGTTTACATTACGGTTCTGGAGAGCTGTACAACAGGAGTTGGGTACTGAAGTGGAGCTGAGCACAAAATTTCACCTTCAGACGGACGGGCAGTCTGAGCGTACTATTCAGGTTCTAGAGGATATGCTCTGTGCGTATGTGATGGAGTTTGGAGGGTCATGGGACCAGCTCTTGCCACTTGCGGAGTTTTCCTGGAACAATAGTTATTAGTCTAGCTTCCATATGGCACCATATGAGGCTCTGTATGGTAAGCGGTGTCGGTCCCCAGTGGGTCATTTCGAGCCAGTGAGGCCTGATTATTGGATACAGACTTGGACCTGGATGCCCTTGATAAGGTGAAGGTGAATCAGGATCGACTCCGCACAACCCAGTCCAGACGGAAGAGTTGCGCGGATCGGAAGGTTCGCGATGTAACATTCATGGTTGGAGAGCGGGTCTTGCTCCGGGTATCGCCTATGAAGGGCGTTATGAGGTTTGGGAATAAGCGCATGTTGAGCCCAAGGTACATTGGTATTTTTGAGGTATTGCGGCGTGTTGGGGTGTCATGTATGAGATTCCATTACCTCTCAGCCTAGCAGGGTTCATCAGTTATTCCACGTTTTCATGCTCCGAATGTATCACGGTGATCCGGCTCATGTATTGGGTTTCAACTTGGTCCTGTTGGACAAGGATCTATCTAATGTTGAGGAGCCGGTGGCTATTTTGGATATGCAGGTCAGAAAGCTAAGGTCAAAGAACATTGCTTCAGTAAAGGTTTTGTGGAGGGATCATCCGGTCGAGGAGGCGACTTGGAAGACCAAACAGGATATGCGTAGCCGTTATCCTCATCTCTTCACAGCTTTAGGTATGTCTCTATCCTCGTTCGAGGATGAATGATTTTTTTAAAAGGCGGAGGATGTGACGACCCGCCCGGTCGTCTTGGGAGTTATACCCCGATCCCCTCTTAATTATTTCCCTCGTATTCTGCTATTGTAACTTGTTGGGAAGTTTCGTTTTGTTTTTTGGAGTGTTTTGGGACACTTAGTCCCTAAAACGGGAGCTTAAGCCTTAAGATTTGGACTATAGTCGGAACTGTGTGATGACGACTCCGGGATGGAGTTCCGTCGGTTCCGTTAGCTTCGTCAGGTGATTTTGGACTTAGGGACGTGTCCGGATTGTGTTTGTGAGGTCTGTAGCTTATTTAGGCTTGAAATGACAAAAGTCGATGTTTTGGAGATTTTGGTCGGCAACGAAAAATTTGATATGAGGATCGGATTTCAATTATGGAAGTTGGAATAGTTCCGTAGGGTTGAATGTGACTTGTGTACAAAATTTGGGGTCAATCAGACGTGGTTTGATGAGTTTCGGCATCAGTTATTGAATTTGGAAGTTTCAAGTTCTTTAAGTTTGAATCAGAGGATGATTCGTGATTTTAGCATTGTTTTATGTGGTTCAAAGGCTCGACTAAGTTCGTATGATGTTTTAGGATTGGTTGGTTTGTTTGGTTGAGGTCCAAGGGGCCTCGCGTGAGTTTCGGGTGCTTAACGGATTGAATTGAGGCTTAGGAAATTGGCTGAAGTTGTTGTATCTGGTGTAACCGCACCTGCGCACTTTGGACCGCAGGTGCGGAGCCGCAGAAGCGGCTATGGAGTTGCAGATGCGAATTTTGGCGTTGTCCAGCTGGAGCCACAGGCGCAGCGAGTTGTCTGCAGAAGTGGATGCGCATAAGCTGTTGGGGGACCGCAGGAGCGGGCTCGCAGGTGCGGCCCAGTGCTTACAGATGCGGTCCCAGCCTATTTAAGTTGTTTTTGCACATGTGACAGTTCTTCCGCATGTGCGGGGCCGCAGAAGCGGGTTATAGACCGCAAGTGCGTTTTGTGTGGAAAAAAAAGAAGGCTAAATCGAGTGTTTGATTCATTTCTTTATTTTTGGACTTGGGAGCTCGGGAATTGGCAATTTTCCGAGGGATTTTCAGAGAGAGCTTTCGGGTAACAATTCCTAACTCGATTTTGGTTGTATTTCAATTATCTATTGTTGTTTTCTTCATTTAATTAAGGAAAGTGGGTGAGAAAGTTGGGAAAATGGGGGAAAAGTCCTTCAACCGAATTTCTGAGCTTTGATTGGGATTTAGACATCGGATTTGGATAATTTTTATATGAATGAACTCGTGAGTGAATAGGTATTCATATTTGATGACTTTTACCCGATTTGGAGACGTGGTCACAAGGAGGCTTTTTGGGATGAATTTTCAGTTTCTTGCTTTAGCTTTTATTTCATTAGCTATATTAGTTCCTTCTAGTTGTATTTATGTTACGTAATTGATTTTGGCTATATTTGGGCCATCCAGACGTATTATCGTGGAAAGAGCATTGTTTCCGATTGATTTGAGCTTGGTTCGAGGTAAGTGTCTTGCCTAAACTTGTGTGGAGGAACTCCCCTTGGGATTGGTACTGGTTTTGATATATGAGTGTTGTGTACGTGAGGTGACGAATACGTACACGAGCTAATTGTTGTAAAATCATGATTTGTACTAAGTAATAACTTGTGTTTTCTTCTTATTTTAATCTTATCAGCATGTGTAGTATCCTGTTAGACTAAAATAACATGCCTACTTGCCTTAACTATTTATCTGAACTACGTGCTGGTGAATTGACATGTTTTTCCTTAACTTGTACTTCGACTGAATTGTATGATTTCATGTTGTAATTATTGAATTCTATTGTTTAGGCTGCATATTTACTTTAGGACTACGAAACGGTATTCCGGGAGATCCCCTTGTTCTGCATATTTACTTTGGGACTACGGAACGGTATTCTGAGAGATCCCCCTATCTTGCATATTTACTTTGGGACTACAAAATAGTATTTGCAGTATCTGGACATTATCTGTTGAGAAATAAAGTCTTTTCGTATAGCTCTTGTAACTGGTTGTTGCTCGGGTCTAAGTAATGTCATTACCCATTTCCGTATTTCTTCCATATCGTTTTCTCGTAGTTCTTTTGAGTGTGCGTATATTATTGTCTGTGCTCTTGAGTAGTAGTTCCATAGTGGACTTTCATTTAGGTAGTTGTTTGCTAGCTAGCTATGTATTGTAGATAGTCCAATTATCCTTTTATTTGCGTAGAAATCAGGTATTCCTACTTTAGGTATCTCTGGTTGTTGCTCTATCTTTTCGGGTATGATCATGTCTCGTGTAAGTCCTATTTTAATAACTTGAATTGGTGATTTTAACTCATCATGGAGTATTTCTGCTGGTGCTGTATAGAATTTTATAAAAAATAGGTTTCCTTTGGTAATTCTTTTATAGNTTTGATGGATCTGATTTCTTTCTTTAGCTGGCTTCATCTAACTGGACGTCTGGGATTACGTTATCTTCTCCGTTGCATTTTGAGCATATGTGATCAGGGTATACTGGTCCAACTAATTTGCAGTATCTGGTCATTATCTGTTGAGAAATAAAGTCTTTTCGTATAGCTCTTGTAATTGGTTGTTGCTCGGGTCTAAGTAATGTCATTACCCATTTCCGTATTTCTTCCATGTCGTTTTCTCGTAGTTCTTTTGAGTGTGCGTATATTATTGTCTGTCCTCTTGAGTAGTAGTTCCATACTGGACTTTCATTTAGGTAGTTATTTGCTAGCTCGCTAAGTATTGTAGATAGTCCAATTATCCTTTTATTTGCGTAGAAATCAGGTATTCCTACTTTAGGTATCTCTGGTTGTTGCTCTATCTTTTCGGGTATGATCATGTCTCGTGTAAGTCCTATTTTAACAACTTGAATTGGTGGTTTTATCTCATCATGGAGTATTTCTGCTGTTGCTGTATAGAATTTTATAAAAAATAGGTTTCCTTTGGTAATTCTTTTATAGGTAGTAAAGGGTTTGTATATTTCTGGTATTGTAGCTATTTCTTCTCCTGTAGATGTATATACGGTACTAACTAGCCCGTAATTGTAACAAGTATTTACTAGGTTTGCACTAGTTCCTGGTTGTGCTATAAGGCGGTTGTAACCTTGTAGTGGNCTTGGATTTAGGTTTAGAAAAGTCTGTAGTTTGTGGATATTTTCGATATATGACCTGGTTATATGATTATATGTTTGTTTTTCTTGGTTCAGGCTATCTTTGTAGGTGTTTATTTGGGGTGGTATGTATAATGGGTCTTTTCTTATTTTTGGTATAAATGGTTTGTCGAATACTACATTCATATTTGAATTATTATATCTTGGCTTGCTAGTTCCTGCTGCTGATGTGTTGTTGGATGCTGCCGCTGTACCTGAAATACTAGATTTTTCGTTAGATTGAGTTTTTAGGTGTTTCTCATCGTCACCTTTTAGCTCCGCATATTTTAAGTCATGCTGCTGACTTAGCTCCGCGTTTTTAATGTCACGCTGCTGACATAGTTCATTCTGTTCTATCTTTTGCAGTCTCGTTCCTATACTGTCCACTTGCAAGGAAAGTGTAGTAAGGATTGAGAGTATATCTGGAGTGTTATCTTCTGTTTGAGTACCTTTGTATTGATAGGTGATCTGCAATATATTCTGAGTTGTTATCCTTCTATGATTTCATTCTTTTTCAATAGTCTTTATTTTACTGAGATATTTCATTCTTGTCTTGCTTTATTATTTATATACCAGTAGGGCCCTGACCTGACCTCGTCACTACTCGACCGGGGTTAGTCTTGACAATTATTGTGTACCATTGTGTTGTACTCACGCCCTTTCATGCACATATTTTCGTGTGCAGATCCAGTTCGTCCTCCCAGCCTCCTTAGTTGCAGTAGCTGCTGTCGGAGACTTCAAGGTATATTTGCCTGCGCCCGCAAATCCTCGTAGTTTCCCTCTATCCCCTTATGTTCATTCTTCCCCTATTTCAATAGAAAATATTGTATAGAACAATTAAGACTTCTTAGTAGCTTGTGACTTACGGTGTTCCAGGTCTTGGGAGTGTTTTGTACATTTCGAAAGTTGATAATTGTATATGTCGAGCGGCATTCAATTGCTTATTTAGATCATTTTCACTGTTAGTTGTAAATGTTCATGCTTTTATTTTATTTCGGTAAAGTGTTAGACTTACCTAGTCGTAGAGACTAGGTTCCATCACGACGATTCACGGAAAGAGAATTTGGGTCGTGACCAAATCAGACTTAGTTTTAAAAAATCCATATTTAAATGAGAACTGACACAAGAAAACTAAGACTATACATTGTATAAATTAATGAAAATAATACATTTTATTTTGATCTTTAACATAAATTTCATGTTCTAACTCTTTTATAATCAATTGTAGGTAAATTCTAATGCAATCATATACTCTTACTTTCTATAAAAAAATAACTTTTTGATACATCTAAATGTAGAATCTGGGATGCATAGTTATGTATTTTTTAGACAGAGAAAGAAATCTCTCGCTAAAACAAAAACGTTGTTGGTTAATCATACTGCAGTAACGTAATTATCTACTTTTGCAATAATAATTTATCTTTTTTAATAATACAATAACACAATAACAATTTACATCTGCTAACACCATGACAACATGACATATCAACTCGTACCACAAGTGCCTATGTACCAGAACTCATACTTAGGCCACCACCTTTCCAAAATAACCAACAATATCAATATTTACACAACAAATAGCCCACGACTTAGCATAATGTGTATAGAATCTCAATAACAACATAAAGAACGAGAAAGCAACTCAACAATGAACAACACCCCTTTAAACATAACTTTAATTAAAATAGATTAATGACTTTCGGTAACTTCAACTTCAACTAATTGCTTAAGGATAAACTCAATAATAAAGAAATTTTCACGAAATGGCAAACTTCGGATCCTAGTGTATGAAATAGGCTAACAATGAAATAGATTACATGAACTAGCAACTACGTCTAAATGCTTGAAAATAACTCGGCAAGAAAAGGATATCATGTAACAACAATTTCAATTAGGAGTAACTCAACAATAAAGGGAAGTCACATAATGATAAAAGAGGTATCAACTTCAAATAAAGCATATAAGAGTAACCTTGACAAGTAAATGTACAAAACAACTTCAAATAAAGAATGTGAAACTAAACTTGACAAATAAAAGGATATAACATGCGCTAACAAATTCAAATAAATACAAGAAAGAAGCCTAAGAGTCTACACTAGTCAATTTTCACATATAAGCCTGAGTACGTACTCGTCACCTCGTGCACACGACTTTCACATAACACAAATAGCACAAACAACTTCAATCCTAAGGGGTATTTCCCCCACACAAAGTTAGGCAAGATACTTACCTCAAAGAAGCTAAACTGATACTCTAAAATGACCTTCTCGTGTGAAACAGCCTCCGGACGGCTGAAATATAGCCAAATTAACTTAATATCATAAATAAAAACCACAGGAAATAATTCTGGAAAATAAAGTTTTGATATTTAATAAAAACTAAAAGGTTAGCCGAAAAATCCAACAGCAGGATCGCACCTCAGAACCCGATAAAACCCACAAATTCTGATAATTCATTTAATTATGAGCCCAACCATACTAATTTTATCCAATTCCAACTCCGAATCGTTGTTCAAAACCCAACTATTCTCTTAAGAAATTTTTTTATATAATCCCCCAATTCGCCAATCAAAACATGGATTAATTCACAAATAAACTATTGCAATCATGTTAAGATACAAAAATTGATGTCAGATATTGACCCCCATGAAAATATGTCACGACCCATTTCCCCCCTCCGTAAGACATCGTGACGGCACCTAGTCGTTACGACTAGATAAGCCTATTAACATTAAAATAATAGAAATAAAGAAATAATGGAATAACTAAGCTTCAATAGATACTATATAATGGTAAACTGCCGCTCGGCATATACAAGTAAAACTAATACGTAAATATACACAACACTTCCCAAAACTCGGAGTCACGAGTCACAAGCTCTAAGAAAAACTGTCTAAACTGGCTCCTATACATAGTCTACGAGATAAGGAGGGAAAACAATATAAAAGGGAGATAGGGACTCCGACGATCTGCGGGCGCGTGCAAATAAACCTTGAAGTCTCCAGTGGGCTGTTGCGGCTAAACTAATAATGAGACGGACGAGAGGTACCTGGATCTGCACACGAAAAACATGTGCAGGAAGGGCGCGATNATATATATATATATAATGAAGTAAAATAGAGGAAATATTAAAATAATAAGGGCTGAAATGTAACAATGAACGAATCATGGAAAAACACAGCTCATAATACAATTGTTCAACAAGGGATCTCCCGGCATACTGTCTCGTAGTCCCAAACGTAAATGTGTAAGGGGATCTCCCGGAATACCATTCCTTAGTCCCAAAGTAAATATTCAAGACAGGGAGATCTTCCAGAATACCGTTTTGTAGTCCAAAAGTAAATATGCAGTGCAAGGGGATCTCCCGGAATACCGTTCCGTAGTCCCAAAGTAAATACGCAGCAAGACGACAAGATACAATAATAATCGCACGGAGTCTCACAATTTATACAAAGTGTGACCAAGGAAAAGCAAGTAAAAACACTAAGCATGTTGCACGTAGTTCAAGTAAACAGTTAAGGCAAATAGGCATATTTTATTAGTCTAACATAATGCTACAGAAGCTAATAAGTTCGAATAAGAGGAAAGACATATTTTCTTTTTAATGAAATTCGGGTTTTACAACAAACAACCTGTGTACGTACTCGTCACCTCATGTACACGGCGCTCAAATAACAACAACAATACCAATACTATGGGGAGGTTCCCCCACACAAGGTTAGACAAGTCACTAACCTCGAACCAAGCTCAAATCCGAAATCACACGCTTGCCACAAGTATCCGGCTCCAGATGATCCAAATCTATCCAAATCAATTACATAACGCAAATATAGCTACAAGCAACTAATCTAGCTAATGAAATCAAAGCAAAGGCAAGAAAATAGAAAAGCACCCAAAAAGCCTCCCCGGGCCCACGTCTCATAATCGGGTAAAAGTCAAAAATTATAAACACCCATTCACTCACAAGTCTAACCATACCAAACTCACTCAAATCCGATATCAAAATCTCGATCAAAACCCCCAAGTTCGTCATTAGAACTTTTCTCAAATTTTCCCAACTTTCCACCCCAAATCTGAAATTAAATGAAGAAATCAAGCATAGATTAGTGAGATATAATCATAAAGGATGTAGCAATTATTATCCAATAACTTTCTCTGAAAATCTCTCCAAATTTTGCCTCCTATCGAGATCTCAATCAAATTTTGTGATATGAACTCAAAACCCACGTTTTTGAACTTTAAATTATGCCCAGGTACATCCGTCTTCGGGAACGCGGCCATCTCCTCGTGTTCGCGTAGAACAAAAATTCACTGATCAAAATTCCTCTTTCACGAACGTGTAGCTTCACTTTCCAGACCCTTCGTGAACGTGTCACCATAATCGCGAACGCGAAGAACAATTTTCCCTCATGTCCAGCTCCTCTTCGCAAATGCCCCACCTCCCTCGTCTACGCGAAGAAGGAAACCATAGCTGGAGACTTCAGCAATTTCTGCAATCTTCTTCTTAACTCTAAAGGTTCGTTAACCACCAGAAATGAACCCCGGGAACTCAACCAAACATACCAACCAATCCTAAAATACCATATGCACTTAGTCGAGCCTTCAAACCACATCAAACAACATTAAAAACAAGAATTATACATAGATTCAAGCCTAATGAACTTTGAAATTTCCAAATATACAAACAACATAGAAACATATCAAATCTCGCCCGAATGATCTAAAATTTTACACACAAATCATAAATGACACTAAGAATCTACTCCGACTTTCGGAATTCCATTACGAGTCCGATTTCAAAATTTTCACTGCCGACCAAAAACAACCAAAATTCCAACCTTTGCCAATTCAAGTCTAAATCTAATACGGACCTCCCATTCCCATTCCGGATGCACTCCTAAGTCCAAAATCAGCTAATGGAGCTAATGGAACCATCAATATTAGAATCCGAGGTCGTTACACAAAAGTCAACATCCGGTCGACTTTTCCAACTTAAGCTCCCAAATAAGAGACTAAGTGTCTCCATTCATTTCAAAAACAAATACGAACCCTCCCGACAACACAAAATAGCAGAATAAGATACGGGGGAAGAAATTAATAGGGATCAGGGCTCTAACTCTCAAAATGATCGGCCGGGTCGTTACAAAAAACGAGAAGAACGCCTAGAAAATCATCTCTATCAGATCTCTAGAACTCATGATATGTTAAAAATAACTCAAGAATGCAGTCTGATTTTTTTATACACAGGCATTTCCGCTTTTGCACCTAAAAAGCCGCACCTATGCATTTCCAGCGGTCCTTTCTACTTTTGCGGACTATTTTTTGTAGCTGTGGGATGGCAGATGCGGATACAACTTCGCATCTGCGAAGTACCAACACCAACTCTCTTCTCCGACACTAAAAGGAGCATAACTCTCTCATACGATGTCCAAATTTGACGATTCTTTTTGCTATGACTCCATAATTACTATACAAATCTAATTCTTCAATAAGAACATATATTGGAGCTTATTTCATTAAAGTAGAACAATTTATACTTGAAGAAATGATGTTGAAACACAAAAAACGAGCGCTACACAAACCAAACCAATCTGAAACTCACATGAGCCCCTCGGAACCCCATCCGAAAATACCAATAAGTCCCAAAATATAATACAGACCTACTCAACGTCTTAAATCCCAAATAACAACATGAAAACCAAGTCCATAAACTTCAAACTTCGAATCAAGCGTCCAATTCAAACCTTTCCAATCTGGAATGAACCTAAATTTTGTCTACAATTTTAAAATGACATATGGAACCTATTCCAACTCTTAGAAAATAATACGAATCCGATAATATCGAAGTCATCTCTCGGTCAAACCTATGAACTTCCCAAACTTTCAAATTGCCAATTTTTGCCAAATAGTGTTGAAACCTTCTAGAAACATCCAAATGCAAATATGGGCATACAACCTAGTCCAAAATCACCATACAAAGCTATTGGAATCATCAAAACAATATACCAGAATCATCTACACAAAAGTCCAACTCTGGTGAGTTCATGCCACTTAAGCTTCTAAAACAAGAATCATTCTTCCACATCAATCTTGAGTTATCTGAAAACCTAACCCGGCAACACATGAAAATCTAGATAAACAATATGAAGCTGCTCGAGACGTTAAGCCACCTAATTGAATGCTAATTCTCAAAATGACTAGTCGTATCGTTTCCTTCTCCCCTTCTTAAACAAACGTTCAACCTAGAATGTGCCAAGAACTGTTTTGAAGCCACAAAATCACTGAATAAACTCACCATACATATACTCGCGGGTCATCCCATGTCACCCCAATCCACATAAGCCCGACACACCTTCTAAACTGATGATTATTCCTTCCACCACATCGATAGGCCTTAGAACCAACTTTTTCACTATCTGATCATTCCTCGAAGACCCGATTCCCACATATACACAATGTAACAACCTCAACCACCTGTAACAGCTCATGCATAGACCCACAAGGTATAACCACACAACATAACACATCACATATACACCCATAACAACATCTCTGACCACAACAGTTGCCCATAACCAAATCTAGCACTGCCAAATAATCTCATTACATTTAGGACCCTGTTCCAAACAATCACAACACTGCCGATGATGCAAGAAACATGAAGATCCAATAATAATTCACCCAAATAAACACGTCACACCCAACGCCACCTGGGCACATACCTCGCAAGCTAAAACCAATAAGCACAATGCGAATATGACTGAATATCGAAAGAGAAACACATAAGAAAACTGTCAAACACGTCCGATAAGTGCAACTCCCTATTAGTACCATACTACGAATCCAATCCACAAGAGAGAATCAAATCATATGAACTAATCACAAGGATCACATCCTAATATTACTCCAACGATGCACATAGACCGATTCAAACATATCAAACCACACGTAAACGCAAGGATCCCATTCTCAACTCTGAATAACAAGTACAAGAACATCACACCAATCGATACCTTCCACTAACTCAATTTTGTAAAAAAAAATCACAATATATAACGAACTTCCCATATCGGTAGAGCACCTAAATAACAAATAGTAACCAAACCATCAACAAAGCACATCAAAACCTACCGTAATGAGTATCAGAACGTACCTTCTAATCTCGTAGCTCTCAATAGTGAACAAAACAAAATGATAGACACAGGTTACCGCTATAGAAACTCTCAATAGAGGTAAACATATAAGCAACGTACAAGAATAACGAAATGGAATGGAGTAACAAATCAATGGTCCAGGTCTCTCCCTCTAGGGCTCCCTCTACCCATCTGTTCTCCACCCCTAGTTGGCTATGCCGGTGAAGTAGCAAATGGAATGGAGCCCATACCTTGAGTGCTATGATAAAATCCACCTTTCTCGAGTCTGGTACAATCTCTAATGACGTGTCTCGTATCGCCACACTCATAAAAGCCTCTTTGCTGGCATGGCTGCTCGTACTAAGTCTATGCCGGATAACTAGAAAAACCTCTGTAGGAACCCCATGCAGGTGGTGCACTAAAGAATGACTGCCCCATTTGAGTACCTTGAGTTCCCTGACTAACTGGATCACCATGAGTAGTCTGAAGTGCATATTAGACTTGCCGACTGCCCGAGCTCCTCCATGATGGGTCATAGTTGAAGAGTAGAATCCAATGAATCCTCCAGAACCACGAGACCTCTTGGTATCCTTATCCTCCCTCTCCTTACCCGAGATACTAACCTCTTGGCTATCTCCACAACCTGCTGAAATGGAGTATCAGTCTCAAAATCCCGAGCCATGTTGAATCAAAGACCATAACTAAGCCCCTCGATAATTCTACGGACTCGCTCTTTTACTGTAGGAACCAAAGTAGGTGCATGACGGGATAACTCTCTGAACCTGATGGCATACTCTGACACCGACAAATTTCCCTGACGCAGCTGCTCAAACTATGTACAACACACATTCCGGAGGGCCTAGGGAACAAACTCCCTAAAAAACATCTCTGAAAACTGAGTCCAAGTGAGTGGTGCTGCATCAACTGGCCTACCCTCCTCATAAACTTGCAACCACTGATACACTGCTCCCGCCAACTGAAATATAGTAAAAGCAGTACTGCTCACCTCCACAATTCCTATAGTGCGGAGGATATGGTTACACTTCTCTAGAAAACCCAATGGTAGGTGTCTGAGCTCCTCCCCTAATGTGCGAAGTGGCTGGTGCAAGGGAGATCAATCTCGCCTTAGCCAATGTACCAAACATACTCAGGAACTGTGCTAAAGTCTCCTGAAGTCTGGGGGTAACAAAAAGGGCCTCTGGTACCTGTCCCCCAACTGGAGCTACTTGCGACTCCTGAACTACTATTCTGGAAGGTGCTATAGCTATGACATGTGCCCCTCCTTGGTGTCTAACTCGGCCCGGCCTCTCGCGGCTCTAGTAGGGGTGCGAGTGTCTCCTTGGCTGATTCCATAGCATGTGTATTCAGCATCTATCAAAGATTAGAGATACAACGGCTCAAACTTTGAAATCAACAAATCCACACCACATGAATGAAAGAAGTGGAGTTTTCTGAATAGTTTTGTAGCCTCTCAAAGATGGGTATAGACGTCTCTGTATCGATCTGCAAGACTCTACTAAACTTGCTCCTGACTTGTAGAACCTAAGAACCTTGAACTCTGACACCAACTTGTCACGACCCAAAATCCCATCATGGGCATCGTGATAGAACCTAGTATCTGAGACTAGGTAAGGCGATTACTTAGAGCAATTAAACTAGTTTAACAGTGATCATTTAAAATAGAGTTTAATATGAACACCGAAAAAAATGCCTATGCGGCCATAATAGTCACAACCTCCCAAGACTAGGTACTACATCTTAACGAGTCCTAACTGAATACATGGAAAGATCTCAAAAATGGAAATACAATACCGTTCAAACAACATGTTGACAATACAATGAAAGGAAAGAACCGCAAGAGACTGCGACGACCAAGCAACTCTACCTTGAATCCTTGTGATCAATAAGTTAACTCTGCTTGATTCATATATCTCCAATACCTAGATCGACATAAAAAGTGCAGAAGTGTAGTATGAGTACACCACGGTTGGTACCCAGTAAATATCAAGACTAACCTCGATGGAGTAGTGCAGTATAAAAGTACAAAGCTAATAATGAAAGCAGGAATAAGTAAATGGCAACAAGGCTCAACATGTGATATAAACAGTAAAGTAATAAGAATATCGTGAAAGTACCATTTAAACAAAATAAGGGAAAATCAACAATAACCAATTAATCAAGTCGTTCTAACACAATTTTCGCAACAAAACTTTCTCCAAGATACCTCATCTCATAATCACAAATCAAGAGGTTCAACCCAAAAATCATATGCTGAGGCACCTGGTGCCCACATTTCTAATCACAGCCACACGAACAACTAACGTGCTTACATCTCAATTCGCCCGGCATGATCACAGACTCACAATCATAATTTGTCCGACATTAATTCGTACAACATCGTCACATTCTCAATATCACATGAACGCAAGTAATACAATAATACCTGGGCATGATCAATAAATGTTATGTTTCGTACTCCTGAACTAGTATAAGTGGCATTCTATGGTGGATGTTTGTGCTTGTCTTTTATTACAGCCCAAATCAAAGACATCGAGTAGCTCATTGAAAGGAACACAACAAGTCACATACGGTGTATAACATACATGAGTAGAATCACACCAACATAAAAATATCGTCAACATAATACCCTAGACCATCACATATTATCCCTAACATTGCCACCCTTGTCTCTCCGATAGCCACCAATATCACTGTGCCCTAACAATATCGTTAGCCACCCATATAACTCTGTATAATAGCCACTCTTATTGACCTACCTGGATAATAAAACAATAGCAACCTGTATCACTCTTCACAATCGACAACAATGGGATGCCACCCTTATTCCCCATCAACAGTGAAATGCCACCCTTATGCTCCGCATAAAAACAACAAATCCACATAACAATTTACATGCGCTAACATCAATACAACACGACATATCAACTCGTAGCACAAGTTCCCATAGGCCACCGCCACAAATAGCCCAAGACACAACACAATGTGTATAGAATCTCAATAACAACAAAAAGAACGGGAAAGTAACTCAACAATAAACAACACCCCCTTTAAACATAACTTCAATTAAAGTAGATTAATGACTTTCAGTAACTTCAACTTCAATTATTGCCTAAGGAAGAACCCGATAATAAAGGTATTTTCACGAAATGGAAAACTTCAGATCCCAGTGTTTGCATTAGGCTAACAATAAAAGAGATGACACGAACTAGCAACTACGTCTAAATGTATGAGAATGACTCGGCAACAAAAGGAAATCATGTAACAATAATTTAAATTAAGAGTAACTCAACAATAAAGGAGGTCACGTAATGATAAAAGAGGTAACAACTTCAAATACAACATATAAGAGTAAACTTGACAAGTAAAGGATATGACATGTAACAAGATCTTCAAATAAAGCATGTGAAAGTAAACATTACAATTAAAAGGATATAACATGAACTAAAAATTTCAAATAAATACATGAAGAAGCCTAATAGTCTAAATCTATCAATTTTAACATATAAGCCCCAGTACGCCCTCGTCGCCTCGTGTACACGACTTTCACATAACACAAATAGCACAAACAACTCCAATCCTAAAGGGCTAGTTCACCACACAAAGTTATGCAAGATACATATCTCAAAGAAGCTAAACTTGTACTCTAAAATAACCTTCTCATGTGAAACAATCTCCGAATGGCTCAAATCTAGTCAAAATACATAATATCATAAATATAAACCATAGGAAATGATTTCGGATAATAAAAATTTGATCTTTTATGAAAACTAAAAGGTCAACCCAAAAAGTCGATTCGGGATCGCACCTTGGAATTTGATAAAACCCACAAATTCCAATAACACATTCAATTACGAGTCCGACCATAGTAATTTCATCTAATTCTCACTCTGAATCGATATTCAAAATCCAATTATTCTCTTATGAAATGGTTTTGATAAAATCCTCCAATTCTCCGATTAAAAGATGGATTAATTAACAAATGAACTACTGTAATCATGTTAAAATACAAAAGTTGATATTCGATACTGAACCCCGTGAAACTACGAGAAGAACGACGTGAAAATTACCTCAATCGGAGTTCTGGAACGCAAGATATACTCAAAATACCAAAAGAATGCAATCTGATTTTTTGATACATAAGAATTTCCGATTTTGCCTCTAAAAAGTTGCACCTGCACATTTCCAGCTGTCATTTCTGCTTTTGCTGACCCAACTTCGCATCTGCGCACCAGCTTTCTTCTCCGACACTAAATTGAGCATAACTCCCTTATACGATTTTCAAATTCGACGATTCTTTTTGCTATGGATCTGTTATTACGATACGGATCTAATGTTTCAATAAAAACAGAAATTGGAGCCCGTTCACTTCAATTATTACCATTTATGCTTGAAGAAACGAAGTCAAAACATAAAAAACGAGTGCAACACAACTCCTACCTATCTGTAACTCATCTGAGCCCCTCGGGACCCCGTCCGAACATACCAATAAGCCTAAAACATAATAGGGACCTACTCGAGGCCTTAAATACAACACAATAACATCAAAATCATGAATCATCTATTAAGATCAATATCTTAAGTTCATAAACTTCAACTTCGAACCTAGCATCCGATTCAAGCCTAACCAATCCCGAATGAACCTAAATTTTGGATACAAGTTCCAAAAGACATATTGAACCTATTCCAACTCCTAGAACAATAATCACAATCTGATAACATGGAAGTCAACTCCCAGTCAAACTTATGAACTTTTCATCCCTTCAAATTGTCAACTTTCGCCAAATAGTGTCGAAACCTTCTAGAAACATCCAAATGCAAATACGGACATATGCCAAGTCCAAAATCACCATACTAAGCTATTGGAATTATCAAAATACTATTCCGGAGTCGTCTACACAAAATTCAAACTCTGGTCAACTCTTGACACTTAAGCTTCTAAAACAAGAAGCATTCTTCCAAATCATTTGAAAATCAAACGCGGCCACACATGCAAGTCATGATACACAATACGAAATTTCTAGAGACCATAAGCCACCGAATAGAATGTTAATTCTTAAAATAACAGGTCATATCATTACAATTCTCACCAATATCTAGCTAGTAAACATGTCGTCACATTTTGGAGGAGGGAAAAGAATTATCACAGTTTCGTTAAATTTTATATGACAGATTTTTCATGAAGTTTGATGTCTCCAAAAAATAAATTGCCATATTTTTATGCTTAAAAATTCTTTAATATCTCTATTTTGCTCTTAGTTATGTAATCTTTTTAACATATTATATTCTAGCCCAATGCCCACAATGTAACAATAGTACCTTTATATGTTAGTTTATACCTTTAGTTTACGTGTAAGCTTTTTTCTGTATTTGTTTCTTCAACTCCAAACTAAACAAATACCGTCATATAAAATAAAAAACAAATAATCTTATGTTCGACTTATCATTACATAATGGGATTAATTAAAATAGGGGTAATGACAGCAATGAAAGTATGAAAATACCATTTTTTTCCCGAAGGGAGGCGATCTGGGATATTGGTTTTTATTATTATTTTATTTTATTTTGCATTTTGATACTCACATTTTGCATTCTATTCGTAATTTGCAACACTTATTTTCCACTATTTTCATCAACTACCAACTTGTCTTTCTATTTAACACCCTCCGTCTGAATTCAACGAAACCACCTAAAAATTTATAATGTAATATAATAATTAGGTCAGGTCGTGACTCTGTCAAATACTCGTGGCCTCAAACCTCACTAACACCTCATCACCTTATTTATTTATATTTTTTTCAAAATCATTTGTAGTCGAGGGGTGAGGTCGGCTTCGAGGTACCAGGGGGGGCAGTAGGAGATCTGTTAACGATAATAGTAATGATCGTTTCAAATCCGAGGTCATGAGATTTTTGAGTGAAATGAACGAACAGATGGATCATGAGAAGAAATATTTTCATGCCTGAATGGATCAGATTCAGAGCGCACACCTGTTTTGAAAGGCCTAGACTCGAAAAGTTATATTTTGTTATCGCTTAAACCTAGTGCAGTACCGGAGATAATTTCGAAGTGGTTCAAGATGCCAGATATACCAAAATACAATGGGATGTCAAACACACGGGAGAAAATCACAACTAATACCACGAGTGTGAAAGGGAATAATTTGGACCAACACGAGATCGATTCGATTTTATTGAACAATTTTGGAGAAACCCTCACAAGGGGGGCCCTGACATGGTATTCACTTTCACCCGAGTATTTAATTGACTCTTTTGAATTCTTGCAGATTCCCTCACTAAGGCCCATGTCGGGGCTAAGAAGTCGGACATATTTAGGATCGCGCAAGGTGAGTTTGAATTGTTGTGGGAATTTGTGGTCAGATTCCAGAAAAAAGGATGCTTCTACCGGCCGTACTGGATGAATGGGCAGCAGAGGCATTCACCGAGGGTTTGAATCCGAGGAGCTCCGACGCCTCCTGAAAGCTGAAGGAGAGGCTGCTCGAATTCCAAGAGACTACATAGGAGAATGTCCGTAACCATTATGAGTCAAAAATAAGGATAGAATATGAATATCTCGGGATCCTGACATCAACCAGAGGACGGGACCGAGACAAGAACTAGGATAAGTTCAAAAGTGATTCGATGCGGATCGATGATCTTCTAAAGGTCATTTCTTGCCATACGAGAAATTTGAGGGATGTGACTGCCAAGGGTTCCGGTCCTTAGAAAGGTTCATTCCCAATACAAGAACCGACTATGGCCGGAACAACATATCGTTACAAGAAAAAAAGTATCGGGGGCTCGAGATTTGTAACGACCCGGCCGGTCATTCCGTGAGATTAGCCCCGTTTCCCCCATTTGTGCTTTATGATATGTTTCTTAGCCTATGTATGTTGTGCTGGGTCGGTTGGTTGAGTTCGGAGTGGTCGTGGTGAGAACAGAGACATTTAGTCTCTAAAATTAGCTTAATAGTTGAAAAAATCAACTTGGAGTTGACTTATTGGTAAACAACCTCGAAATTTGGATTTTGTAGCTTGGATAGCTTCGTCAGGTGATTTGGGACTTAGGAGTGTGTTCGGAATGAAGTTTTGATCTCTGGTTTAGAATTAGGCTTGAATTGGCAAAAACTAGTTTTTGGCGATTTCCGGTAGGCAGAGGAAAATAGGCTATCAGGGTCGGAATGGAATTCCGACAGTTGGAGAAGGTTTTTAATTTCATTTTGGATATGTGTGCAAATTTTCAGATCAATCGGATGTGTTTTGGTTGGTTTCAGCATCATTGGCGAAATTTAGAAATTTCAAAGTTCATAGGCTTGAATTTGATGTGATTTCGGTGTTCTTGCATCGTTTTTGATGTTTCGAAGGTTTTAATAAATTTGAATGAGGTTATGGAATATGTCCGTATGTTTGGTTAAGGTCCCGAGGTCCTCAGGTGTGTTTCGGGTGGTTAACGGACCAACTCTTGGCTAAAAACATGGTAGATTGTTGCTGGTGTGAGTTTCTGGTATCCTTCTGTACGATCGCGTAGGCCTAGATGGGGATGACAGGATTTTTGTTATATGAGATCGCATGGTGGAGTTCGGGATCGTGTGAGTGTGAGGTTGTTGTGCAGTGCGATCGCGTGGTGTTTATCGTGTTCGCATAGAGTTGAACGGCGCGTGAGTGTGCTGAGCCGTTGTTCTTCACAATCGCGTAGAGTGGTTCGCGATCGCGTGGGTTTATCTCCTGCTGAATCGCGATTGCGTGTGTATGTCGGGGGCTGCGTAGTTTAATTTATTGGGGCAGCATATTTTTTCTTCGCGATCGCGTGGGAGCTTCCGTGATCGCAGTGAAGAAAGAGTCCTGGGCAGACAGTTTTTAAGTTCTAATTTTTGGGGGTTCTTGGTCAGAACTTGTTTTTCCATTTGAGAGCTCGGGGGAAGGAGATTTTGGACGATATTTTCAGTGGGATTCTTGTGGTAAGTGTTCTTCAATCATTTTTGGTTCAATTTCAAGAATTTGTTTTGATTTTCACCATGCAAATTGAGGAATTAAAGTAGAAAATTTGGAAAAATTGGAGGAAAAATTGGAAATTTCTTTGGGTGATTTGAGTGGGAAATTGATGTCGTATTTTGATAAATTTGGTATGGTTAGACTCGTAAGGGAATGAGGATTCTAGTTTTTTGAGTTTTATCGAATTCCGAGACGTGGGCCCGGGGCTCGAGTTTGGCCAATTTCGGTAATTGCGCTTAAAATTTATATCTTTCGATTGGGTTTTGTTCCGTTAGCCCCTATTGATGATGTTAATATGGTTTTGGTTAGATTCGCAATATTTGGGAGCCAATTGGAGGGGCAAGAGCATCGCGGAGTAGCTTTTGGGCTGATTTGAGGTAAGTAACGATTGAAACTCTAAACCTGAGGGTATGACACCCCGGTATTTGATATTGTTTTGGTAAATAAGGTGACACACATGATGGGTGACGAGCATGTGGGCGTGCACCGATAGAGATTGTGACCTGGTCCGTCCCGTAGAGACTATTAAGCCGCGTATTCGATTTGAAACCTTACGACATCCTATATTTTAGAAATTTATACTTGTTTATGGGCTGTGAGCCATGTTTGGGGTGTTGTGCCAACCTGTTTAGACCCTCATGGGTATTTTTACACTATTCTAACGCTATCTCGATAGATCAATTGTGCAATAGTTCATTTATCTACTTGTGGTTATTTTCACTGTTTTAAAACTCCGAGAGATATTTTGGGCTGAGTCCCGTGAGTTGAGATGAATTGCCCGAGTGGCTTGTGAGGATGACTGAGTGAGGCCTAGCGCCAAGTATATGAGGATAGTTATGGATCGGGTTGCGCGCCGCAACAATAGATAAGTTATTAATTACATATGCATCGGGCTGCACGCCGTAGGAATATAGATTATATATGGGTCGGGCTGCACGCCGCAGCATATCTACATATATGTTATATATGGATCGGGCTGCATGCCGCATCAATGTACATATTGGATCGGGCTGCACACAAGAGCAAATATAGCGCTTGGGCTGTAGGAGCCCCTCCGGAGTTTGTACACCCCCAGTGGGCGCAGTCGACTATTATATGGATCGGGTTGCACGCCGCATCGTATGTTATATTGATCGGGCTGCACGCCACAGCAGTGTGTGTGTATATATATATATATATATATATTGGCTGCCGGCCGCATCAATTTTGTGTATTCGTGGTTCTTGCTGAGTATGAGTGTTTAAGTGAGAGCGTGAGATTCTGATAGTGGAGTCACGAGTGACTAAGAGGCTTTCCCGAGAGGCTTTATTGTGAGTGATACTGTTCCCGAGGGGCCTATATTTTTATGAAACTATTGCTTTCACTCTTCTTTACACTGAGCCTCTGATGATAATGTTGGACAAATGTTTTATACGAGATTTTAAATGGAAACTGGAATTTTATGAAATATTCAGAATTGTAGATTCCTGACTTGATTTACTTAATGCCACCGATACTTATTATATGGATTTACATTTTTTTATAAATGCTCGTCACTAGACTCAAGTATTTAGTTACTTTGATTACTTATTGAGTTGGTGTACTCACGTTACTCCCTGCACCTCTGTGTGTAGATCCAGGTACCAGACCATCTCACTAATTGATTTCCGGAGGTGCTTGGAGTGTTTCGAGGATCGAGGTAGCTTCAGCTTCCCCAGCTCACTACTTTCCTTTCCCCGGTTCATAGATTTTATCTTTTGTACTTCAGGCTTTCGTAGTAGCAAGTCACCTCATTGTACATTGTATTTACAGTCTTAGATGCTCATTACAATTGACTCCAGGTATTGGGGAAACGTATAAATTGTTTATTTCATTTTTCTCTTTTAAATCTGCTAGTTTTGGGGAAATTATGAAACATTATGATAGTCTGTAAGGGTTGTCTAGCCTAGTTCCATGATAGGCGCCATCACGGCAGGCTTGGGATTTGGGGTCGTACAAGTTGGTACCAGAGCCTAGGTTACATAGGACTCAATGGTCATGAGCAGGTTTAGTAGAGTCTTGCAGATCAGTACAGAAACGTCTGTAGTTATCTTCGAGAGGCTGCAGAACCCTTAGGAACAATCTCATTTTCTTGGATTCTCTCGTGCCATTTTGTTGATTCTTGAAATCTAAACTTCTGTTGTTTCATTCTCTCAGAGATAGTGAAGACTCGCGCTACCGATCTGGGTGTTCAGCCACCAGCTAGACCGGCGAGAGGTCGAGGCTGCGATCGAGGATGTGGAAGAGGTAGGGGATCTGCCCGTGTAGCAGCCAGGGCAGTACCAGTTGATCCCCCGACTATTCAGCATCAGGTTCCCAACGCAGATGCTACAGCGGGAAAGGCTCAGGCACCGCAATGCCTATTGTTATTCCGGGATTTCAAGAGACATTGGTTCAGATCATGACTGTGTGTACCACCCTTCCTCAGGCAGTTGCAATGTAGGCTTGAAAGGTTAGTAGACTTCAGCCTCCAACATTCAGTGGCGCTGAGGGCGAGGGTGCCAAGGGTTTTCTGGATAAGTGTGAGCGGATGCTTCGTACTGCTAGGATTCTGGAGACAAGTGGGGTCTCGTTCGCTAATTTTCAGCTTTCGGGTGCTGCTTTCACTTGGTGAGAGTCTTTTGAGAGGTGTAGGCCTGTTGGTTCAGCACTCCTCACCTGGCAGCAGTTCTCCACTATCTTCTTGGAGAAGTATGTACCACAGTCTCACAGGGAGGAGCAACGCAGGCATTTTAATCAGATGCTTCAGGGGGAGCTATCAGTGACGCACTATGAGATGCAGTTTTCAAAGTTGGCTCGTCATGCCACCGAGTTGGTCCCTACTGATAGGGAGAGTATTAAGAGGTTCGTGGATGGCCTCACTTACCAGCTCTGCCTTTTCATGACTCAGTAGAGAGTGTCAGGTGCTACATTCGAGCAGGTTGTTGATATTGCTCGAGATATTTATTTGGTTCGCCGCCAGGAGCGGGTAGAGAGGGAGGCCAATAGGCCTCATGGATCAGGTGGTTCTAGTGGTGCTCCCTCCAGGGGGAAGATTCATCATGGTAGAGGTCATTCGTTCAGGCCTCCTCAGTCAGGCCGCCCAGCCTATAGTGGTGCATCTTCGGGGCATGGTCCCCACAGAGTGCATCTCCAGCATCATCAGTTCAAGGTTCCTCTATGAATGGTTCTCCTAGTGGCCATTCTGGTGCTAGGGGTTCTTTTCAGTCCCCGTCTCCAGCTCCACAGAGTTGTTATGAGTGTGGAGAATTCGGGCACATGAGGAGGCAGTGTCCTCATCTTTATGGAGGCCCATCTCAGTTGAGGAGCCATCATTTAGCTTCAGCTCCAGTTATTTCACCACCCACCCACCCAGGCAGGGGTGGTAGTCCGCCAGCTAGAGGCCGCCCTAGAGGGGGAGGTCGAGCAGGTGGAGGTCAGGCCCGTATGCATGCGTTTGCAGCCTGTCTAGATGCTATGGCCTACGAAACAGTGATCGCAGGTTGGAGAAGATTCGTAATTTCATTTTGGTTATGTGCAAATTTTCAGTACAATTGGAGGAGTTTTGGTTGCTTTCGGCATCATTGGCGAAATTTTGAAATTTTAAAGTTCATAGGCTTGAATTTGATATGATTTTGGTGTTCTTGCATCGTTTTTAGTGTTTCAAATGTTCGACTAAGTTTAAATGAGGTTATGAAATATGTTGGTATGTTTGGTTGAGGTCCCGAGGGCCTCAGGTGTGTTTTGGGTGGTTAACGGACCAACACTTGGCTTAAAAACTTGGCAGACTGTTGCTGGTGTGAGTTTCTTGTTTCCTTCTATGCGATCGCGGGAGGATATTTGCGATCACGTAGGCCTAGCTGGGGATGAAAGGATTTTTTCATATGCCATCGTGTGTTGGAGGTCGCGATCGCGTGAGTGTGAGGTTGTTGTGAAGTGCGATCGCGTGGTGTTTATCGCGTTCACATAGAGTTGAAGGGCGCATGAGTGGGCTAAGCCGTTGTTCTTCGCGATCGCGTAGAGTGGTTCGCGATCACGTGGGTTTATGTCATGCTGAATAACGATCATGTATGTATATTTGCGATCGCGTAGTGTAATTTGATGGGGAAACATATTTGTTCTTCATGATCGCGTGGGAGCTTCCGTGGTCGCAGTGAAGAAAGAGGACTGGGCAAATAGTTTTTAAGTTCTAATTTCGGGAATTATTGGCCATAACTTGTATTTCCATTAGAGAGCTCAAAGGAAGGAGATTTTGGATGAGATTTTCAGTGGGATTCTTGTGGTATGTGTTCTTCAATCATTTTTTTGTTCAATTTCATGAATTTGTCTTGATTTTTACCATGCAGATTGAGGAATTAAAGTAGAAAATTTTGGAAAATGGGAGAAAAATTTGGAAATTTCTTTTGGTGATTTGAGTGGGCAATTGAGGTCGGATTTCGGTAAATTTGGTATCGGTAGACTCGTAAGGGAATGAGGATTCTAGTTTTGTGATTTTTATTGAATCCCGAGACGTGGGTCCGGGGCTCGGGTTTGGCCAATTTCAGGAGTTGTGCTTAAAATTTATATCTATCGATTGGGTTTTGTTCCGTTAGAACATGTTGATGATGTTAATGTTGTTTTGGTTAGATTCGGAGCATTTGGGAGCAAATTCGAGGGGCAAGAGCATCGCGGAGTAGCTTTTGAGCTGTTTTGAGGTAAGTAACAATTGTAACTCTAAACCTGAGGGTATGACACCCCAGTATTTGAATTGTTTTGGTAAATGAGGTGACACACATGCTAGGTGAAAAGTGTGTAGGTGTGCACCGATAGGGATTGTGACCCAATCCGTCCCGTAGTGACTATTAAGCCACGTATTCAATTTGAAACCGTAAGACATCCGATATCTTAGAAATTTATACTTGTTTATGGGCCGTGAGCCATGTTTGGGGCCTTGTGCCGACCTGTTTAGACCCTCAAGGGTATTTTTCACTATTCTCACACTACCCTGATAGATCAATTGTGAACTCAATCATGTTATCTACTTGTGGTTATTTTCACTGTTATTCCACTGTTTTGAAACTCCAAGAGGTATTTTGGGCTGAGTCCCATGAGTTGAGATAAATTGCTCGAGTAGCTTGAGAGGATGACTGAGCTAGGCCTAGCGCTGAGTATGGGAGGATAGTTATGGATCGGGTTGCGCGCCGCAGCAATATATATGTTATTAATTACATATGCATCGGGCTGCACGCCGCAAGAATATAGATTATATATGGGTCGGGCTGCACGCCGCAGCATATCTACATATATGTTATATATGGATCGGGTTGCACGCAGCAGCAATGTACATATTAGATCGGGCTGCATGCCACAACAAATATAACAATTGGGTTGTAGGTGCCCCTCCGGAGTCTGTACATCCCCAGTGGGCACAGTCGACTATTATATGGATCGGGTTGCACGCCACATCGTATGTTATATGGATCGGACTGCATGATGCAACAATATACTGTGCCCGAAGGGCCTATATTTTTATGAAACTACTCCTTTCACTCTTGTTTACACTGAGCCTCTTATGATAATGTTAGAAAAATGTTTTATACGAGATTTTAAATGGAAACTAGAGTTTTATGAAATATTCGGAATTGTAGATTCCTTACTTGATTTACTTAGTTCCGCATATACTTATTATATGAATTTACATGATTTATAAATGATCGTCACTACACTCAAGTTTTTAGTTACTTTGATTACTTACTGAATTGGCGTACTCACACTCCCTGCACCTCTGTGTGCAGATCCAGGTACCGGACCATCTTACTAGTTGATTTTCGGACATGCTTGCAGTTGTTCGAGGATCGAGGTAGCTGCTCAGCGTCCCTAGCTCACCTCCTTTCCTTTCCTCGGTTCATAGCTTTTGTCTTTTGTACTTCATGCTTTTGTAGTAGCAAGTCACCTCATTGTACATTGTATTTACAGTCTTAGATGTTCATGACAGTTGACTCCAGGTTTTGGGGAAAGGTATAAATTGTTTATCTCATATTTACTGTTTTAAATATACTAGTTTTGGGGAAATTATGAAATATTATGATAGTCTGTAAGGGTTGGTTAGCCTAGTTCCATGGTAAGTGCCATCACGGCGTCTTAGGATTTGAGGTCGTGACAGTATTCCACATATCCCAGGTTGTCGGATTATAATTTCAACATCAGCAAAGTAGAATTGGTATCAGCAATAAGGAATATAAAAAGAAAAACACGATTCCCGAAGCCAGTCATATCTGATCCCAGCTAGAGGGATCCTAACCTATGGTCCGAGTATCATGGGACTCACGGCCACAGAACTGGGTATTGTCTGCATCTACGTGAAGAGGTGGTGACATTTTTTGAAAGAAATGTCCATCTGAGAGAGTTCTTTAGCGATCGGGCCAGGAACAATTATGTCCCTAGTCGGGACAACGCAGAACCCTCGATGATAGCAAAAGACCCTCCTCGGTTGACTATTAACATGATTTTTTGAGGAAATTAAATCAATGGTGTAACCTCCTCGGTGGCCAAGAAAATAAAGATATCAACGACTCACAACAAGAGACTCCAGGAAGTCACAAAAGACGACATCACCTTCACGGTGGAAGACGTCAATAAACTTCTTCTCCCATATGACGACGTCCTAGTAATCTCTCTCAATGTCTTAGATTTCAAGATTAAGCATATTTTGGTTGACCTAGGAAGCTCAGGAAACAACATTCAATGGAGAGTGATGGAACACAAAAAACTAACCAAAAGCATCATTCCGACAACAAAATCCTTGTTGGGTTCAACTTGGCGAGCGTGACAACCCAAGGAGAGATCATGCTGCCCACGAACGCCGAAGGGGTAACCAATACCACCTTGTTCGAAGTGGTCGAAGGTGACATGGGTTACAACATAAGCCTCAGAAGGCCATGGTTAGATGAGATAAAGGTTTTACCCTCAGCGTATCATTAACTGCTCAAATTCCCAGAGGGAATCAAGTAGATAAGAGGAGATCAACCGCCAGCAATAGAGATGAATCCAGTGTCGATTTTCAACAGCAAGGGGAAGGAACCCAGCAAATAGCAATTACAAGAATTGATGCCTTCTCCGGTGCCAAATGAAGATGATAAAGGTGAGGAGTTGTTAGAATCACACCAGGTGACGAGATACTTCCAGGTACCGGAGGAGATACAGGCAACAAAGTCCACTTTAGAAGAACTCGAGCAAGTGTCTTTGTTCGAAGAATTCTCGGAATGGAAGTTTCACTTGGGAATATGACACAATCCCAAACTCAGATCAGGATTTATTAATTTCCTTAGAGCTAACATTGATAGTTTTTTAGAGTCACACTCAGATATGATAGTTATCCTATTTGAGGTGGCTGTGTACAAGCTAAGCATGGACCCAAACTTCCCTCCGGTAAGGCAAAAAAAAAGGCCAATAGCCGAGGTCATAAATAAGATTGTTAAAGAAGAGGTCACTCGACTATTCGACCTTGATTATATCCGGGAGGTAAAGTATCCTGAATGGTTAGCTAATGTGGTTGATTGGAACAAGTTTAGAATGTGTGTAAATTATAAGGAGTTGAGTAAGGCGTGCCCTAAAGACTCGTTCTCATTGCTAGACATTGGTCAAATGATTGATGCAATGACCAGACATGAGTTAATGAGTTTCCTTGATACCTAATCTAGGTGGAATCAAATCAAGATGAACCTGGAAGATTAGGAAAAAAATTCTTTCCTAACGAACTTTGGCACATATTGTTATAATGTGATGCCCTTCGGGCTTAAAAACTCCGTAGTCACTTATCAGAGGATCGTGAGAAAGATGATCGAGAAGCAAATAGGTAAAAAAATGGAATTATATATATATGACATGTTATTCAAGTATTTGAATGTAGGAGATCATTTGAAACACCTCCAAGAAACCTTCGATATCTTAAGGAAGCGTAACATGAAACTCAACCGAGAAAAATATGCATTCGGGGTTAGTTCCGGTAAGTTCTTGGGATTATTGGTCTTGCAGAGAGGGATCAAGGTGAATCCCGACAAAATAAAGGTCATCGAAGATATACCAGACCAACTAACGAGTGTAAAAGACTACAGAGGCTAACCGGAAGATTGGCCACTTTAAGCAGGTTCATCTCTCGATCCTCGAAAAAATGCCATCACTTCTTCTCACTCCTGAAGAAGAAGAAGAACAAATTTGAATGGATTGTAGAATAACAACAAGCCTTGAATGAATTGAAAAGTTACATATCAAGCCACCCGCTTCTATCGAAACTGGGGGAATTGTTGATCTATCTAGCAATCTCGGAAGTAGCGGTAAGTGTCGTTCTTGTCAGAGAGGAAGAAGGTAAAAACATTTCCTGTCTCTTATATTAGTAAAATTTTGTCAGGAGCGGAGACTTGTTATCCGCACCTCGAAAAGCTGGCCTAAACCCTCATAGTTTCCTCTCAAAAGCTTATGCCTTATTTTTAGTGCCACCCGATAGCCATTGTGACAACCTTCCCCTTGTGAGATGTTATTCACAAGCCTGAGTTGTCAGGCAGCTTGGCCAAGTGGGAGTCAAAATTAGTGATGTTGATTTTAAATACATGCCAAGGACTACAATTAAATCATATGTTTTGGCCGACTTTCTGGATGATTTAAATCCTAGGTTAATGCCCCTGGCTGCTAAAGAGGCAGTGCTAGTGTCGGAAATGAGATTAGGAGTTTGGACATTGTTCACGGGGAGCTCCCAATCTGAAAGGTTCTGGGCTCGAGGTGGTTCTAATAATCCCTAGGGGGGAAACCCTATGGTAGGCCATTAAGATTGTTTGTTAGCTAACAATGAAGCCGAGTATGAGGCTATGGTTGTAGGGCTCGAACTGGATCATGGACTTAGCTCTGAGGTTACAGAGATCAAATGTGATTCTCAGCTAGTAGTAAACCAAGTGTACATGATTTTCGACTCAAAGGATTAAAGCATGCAGTAGTATGTGAATAACGTTCATGCATTGCTTGCACGATTCAGGGAATGGTCGATCGCACGTATTTTGAGAGAAGAGAAAGTGGAAGCACATGTGTTAGCTAATTTGGGGTTGTCTACGGAGATGAAAGGATCTGACTCTAGTACTATTGTTTAACTTCTACATTCAACGTTGTACGTGGATGGCTATTCTGAAGTAAACACAACCAACTAGTCTGGGACTGGAGAAATGAGTTCGTCGAATATCTTCGACATGGAAAATCGCCCAAAGACCCGAAGGCTTGTCAAGAATTACGCACCAAGTGTTACACCCCATGCTTGTGTACGTGAAAGTACGCCATAAGTAAATTGATGAAAGCTCATAAATGAGATGTTACATCCCACATTTTCGTATGTTAAAGTTTCGTCGTAAGTTAATCGATGTAAGTTCGTGAATGAGATTTTTTTTATATTCTAAGTATTATGCTATTTCAACCAAGTGATAAGTAAGTTCGTGAAGGTGAGAGGGTGAGAGAATCGAAGAAAATGAGTTTCATCGAAGTTTGACATTTTGGGATAAAGTACGATCTAAGCTGTAGTACCCGGTATTTATGGACTTGGGCCATACAAGGTGCCACATGACTATGATAGTAAGGTTTGAGATAATTCTTAATTATGTGAATAATTGAATAATTGTAAGGATAACTATGGTATTAAATAGGATTAAGCGGATAAAGATTTTTTTATAGGCTACCACATGGCATTAAGATAGGCCAAGGTGGCACCAATGTGCATGATGAATCATAACACATGTGCTTCCATGTTTACATGTGAAATGTTCTTTTTATAATTACCTTGGCTTGGTTTCTTTAGTGGTAATATAACTTGGATAATAGGAAATAAGTTATGGCATGCTTGCCACTTTATAATTAGACCAACAATGTTGGATTCTAAGCTTTCTAATGGATGGGGCTCAAATAGCTCGTTCGAAACTTCATAATGCGATAAAGCGTGAAATTTACGATTATAAGGGAGCACGTTGAACACTTTCTCAAGAATATCATACAGATTTTTCCGTACTTCGATCTACTGTTACGTGATTTGTCGTAATTGGCGTGTGTAAGAGGGATAGTCAAGAGAATAAACTCATGTATGTTAAGTCTATCCTTTCTTTCTTTTTTGGCATGATCCAAATGATACAAACGAAACAAGATAACGTACAACTTTCATAGATGGCTCTATTGATAGAGGTACAAGCGGTGTCTATGTTCTTGATTCCCATGTGACATATTATTATATATTCCGTTCATGGGTCTCAGAAAAATATGTTGTTGATAAAGTTTATCCGAAAGGTATATTGATCTCATAATGTTCTGAGAAATCAAATTAACGTATTTCTTATGCATTTCATTTATTTATACATGTACATTGGTCCATGACCATATGGAGTTATATACGCGTATATTATATGTATATGGGATATGGGAAAAGGTTACGGCGTTATATACACACCACCACCTGATCAAGTGGTATACTTTGATGATTTTGCCCATTGTGACCGAGATTGTTAGAACCCAAATTCACGTACGTTGGTTCATGCCATAAGTTAGTCGACATAAATATGAGAAGAGATTATCTTTGAGATGATAAGAAGTTAATTCTATTGGTCTTAAATGATACATGAGTGTATAAGGGTGATTAACAAGTATTAGAAGGTAAACGAATCAAGGATGTTGTAACCCGTATTTTCGGGTAAACCTAGGGGTGCTTAATATTCTCAAGAGGTCGTGTTTTAAGGTATTTGAATCATATATTATCCATATCATAAGCCTTGAAGTCAAACGAGTGATGAAACAAAAGTCTACAAAGTTGTCGCAACTTATGTTCATAATTTTACTTAAACATTAGGTCAAATGTTACTAAGCTTTTCTCCAAAAGTCCTTGAAATTAGTGGGTGATATACCCACCAAATTTAAGATCTATGAATCTAATTTCCAACTCATTAAACCTTTTATCAATGCGACATCAGAGTAGAGAGATATATGCATTGTTGTGAGACTGCACATGCTGCTAGGTGACAAGTAGGTGTGTCACCTTCTTGGTTAAATGAGAGCCCAAAAAGAGGAAATTTCATGTCGGACAAAGAACCCATTTAAAGGTTTATCTCATTCAATATAACCCTCATTATATATCACAAATAACCAGACCTAAGCCCCTTCAAACTTCCTCCCAAAATTACCCACAAAGCCTAATTGATTTTCTCTCCCTTTCAAGTTCTAATTGGTGGTAAAACCAAGAGTTTGAAGAACCAAGATAAGGGCTGAGTTATCAATCAAATAAGGTAAGTTTACTTCTCTCTTTCATCCATTTTTTCTTCTATAAATTCATTTTAATTCGTTCTATACTTGTAAGAACTCACGGGACGGTGATTGGAAGCCGTGAGTTCGAGTTATTCACTTGTAGCAGTCTGTTTTGTTGACTGCTTTGTGTTGCTGTTTGACTGCATGGAGGAAGGGTGTGGAGAAACACCATATAGATTTATGGTGGTGGGCTGGTTGTTCGTTGTAACATTTCTGGGTCGTTTGACACTACTACGGTGGTCCTTCTGTGTATGAAGAGATTGCGGTGTGTTTGTCTGTTTGGTGATTGTTTTGACTTTTGTGAATTCATATATATAGGGGAGGTTCTGTCCGCTTCATCGTAAAATATGTTTTGGCCGATACACAATAGTTACGATGCTTAAACGATAATGATAGTGTCATTTGTCTTATTGTAGATTAAGGAGTCGTGACATTTGCATAACTTGAGGTAGGGTAGTGTCACGACCCCAAATCTAAAGTAGTTGTGATGGTGCCTATCGTGGAACTAGGCCAGCCAAATTAACACTTAAAAGCGTAAAGAATCTTTCATTTATATCTTTACTAAACTGATAATCCATAAAGATTTCGTTTAATAATTTTTAGAACAGATAAAGCCACGCCGAATGTTAAATACAACACCAAGATCTCAGAGTCATTGGTCATGAGCATCTATCAAATATACAAGTCTAGAACATATGATTTATAATAATAAGAGGAAGAAAGCAGGGTTGCGGACGCGTGCGGCTACCTCGCGAATCTCAAAGAAATCCCTGAGGTAGGTAAACAGCTCACTATGCCCTAACACCTGAATCTGCAGACAAGGTGCAGAGAGTAATGTGAGTACCCCAACTCAGTAGTAATGAAAGTAAAGAAGGTCCGAGCAATAGGAAACACGCAAGTACATGCTATAAACTCACAGTAAATACAGCTCTTTTTCCCAACAGTACATTGGTCAAGTCATCATGCTTTCATCATGCTTAAAAGCCGATTTCAGTAAAAATCATTCGAAAGTATATTTCCAACGGTTTCAACAGAAATACTTTAAGTTAAAAGTAAAAATGACAAAAAAAATCATGAATAGCCTCTCAGACAAAATATATATCCTAAATTGCCTCTTGGGCGTAATATCATGGATGTTCAGAGTGAAAGTGGTAAAATCATAAGTAGCCTCTCGGGAAAAACATGCATCAGAAACTGCCCCTCGGGCGTAATATCACTTAGATTCAGCCCCTCGGGCATACCTGACAGTCACTCATAATCAGCCCCTCGAGCAACCTCACAGTCACTCGTGCCTCCCAATCACTCGTCACTCGGCACTCGCACTAACTAGGTACCTGCCCTCACTGGGGGTGTACAGACTCCGGAGGGGCTCCTACAACCCAAGGATTATAACAAGCCATTTCCTGGCATAATCACTCTGGCTCTCGGCCTCTCATATATCATAACAGTGTAACATGCTGTGGCACGCAACCCGATCACATAATATCCTCACAATATAGGCCCTCGGCCTTACCCAGTCAGAAACCTCTCAAAAGCCACTCGGACTATCAGTAAAATAGGGAACTCGTCCCAAAACATCTTTCATATGCATCAAAGTGGGCTAATGAAACTCAATTAAATAGAAATCAGGTAAAATCACGACTGAGTGTAACTTTCAAATCCAAACAATGAGGAAATAGTAGTAAAATGCCCCAAGGGGTCCAAACACTTGGTACGAGGCCCAAATACGGAATTCACCCCAAAACATAGTAGTATTCCTTAAAACATAAAATATCATATGATTTTAAAATCATTTACGCAACTTATTAGTTGCTACGGGACGGACCATGTCGTAATTCCCCAACGGTGTAGGCCACACACTCATCATTCAGCATATGCCCCACCCCAAAATAGAGATACAGTGCGAAGTCCGAGGTTTTATACCCTCAGGACAACCTTTACAATCATTACTTACCTCAAACCGGATGAAAATCTACTCCGCGATGCCCTTGCCGCTTGACTCGTCCTCAAATCGCCTCGAATCTATCCAAAATCAAAATCATAACATCAATACATGCTAAAGGAACAAAGCCCACTCAAAAATAAAGAACTTTCATAAAAATTCCGAAGTTGGCCATACCCGACCCTTGGGCCCAAGTCTCAAAATCCGATAATAATCATAAAACTAGAATCATTACACTCCCACGAGTCCATACATACCAAATATATCAAAATTTTACGACAAATGACCCCTGAATACTTAAATCAAAGTCTAAAATTTCCAAGCCCTAACCCCTCAAATTATACCATTAATTTCCACTAATTCCATGCTTAATCAGTCAAATACCAACATAGAGTCGAGTTTTAGATCCAAGAAACATACCTCCACGAAAATCCCTTGAAATACATCTTCAATTTGCTCCCAAAAGCCTCAACCTGTATGAAAATATGATGAAAATGCCTAACATTCACGAAGGGAAGTATTTATATGCTCTGCTCAGGGGTTCCTCACCTGTAGTCACTTGCTCGCCCCTGCGGACTCGCACATGTGGTCCCAGGTGCGCATTTGTGATTTCAACTTAAACTCCTACTTTCCGCATCTGCAATTTACCATTTGCACCTGCCGGCTCACAGGTGCGATCCTTCTTTCGCATCTGCGGAAGCTGACCAAGCCTCTATTTTCCGCTCCTGCGGCACATTCTCTGCACCTGTGCCCATCGCACTTGCGGCTCCTCATCCGCAGGTGCGGCCACACCAGAAAAAATCACACCAACAGCCTTTCTGTTGCATAATCCAAATCCAACCCTTCCGATGTCCATCTAAAATCACCCCGAGCCCCTTCGGGACTCAACAAAATATACTGACACATCATATATAATCATACAAACATAGTCGAAACCCCGTTACACTCAAAGATATCATCAAAATACCAAATAAGTAAAAAATTCAAGCCTAAAGATTTCTAAACTTCCGAAATTTGCCAACAATGCCCAAACCACCCAAAACACGTTCGAATGGCCTGGAAATTTGCACACACATCCCAAATGACGATACAAACCTGTTCCAACCTCCGGAATTTCATTCCAACCTCGATAGCTAATATTCCACTGCCGACCGAAAATCGCCAAAAATCCCATTTCGCCAATTCAAGCATAATTCTACCACGGACCTCCGAATAACATTCCGAATGTACTCCTAAGTCCCAAATCACCTAATGAAGCTATCCGAACCATAAAAACCACATTCTGAGATCATATACCTATAAGTCAACTTTCGGTTGACTTTTCCAACTATTGAACCAAGTTAAGAGACTAAGTGTCCCATTTCTCTCCATATATCGCTCCGAACCCGAGCCAACCAATCTAACACAACATAATGAAGCTGAACCACATATAATGAAGAAGAAACGGGGGAAACGGGGATAGAACTCGCTGAACAACCGATCGAGTCGTTACATTCTCCCCCACTTAAACATAAGCTTTTCCTCAAACACGCCCAGAGTTGTTCCACATACCCTCAAAATTGATGTGTAATCCTACCATGCACATACCTGGGGGTGACCCCACATCACCCAATCCCATACAGGTCCAATAGCACAACACAACTGAAACTTCACAATCCAACCTAACTCATAAACCATGGAACCAAATTTCCACTTCTGAAATAATTTATAAGATCAAGATCCCACATCTATAAGCTTCGTAAATCTAAATAAGTTGTACCAAACCTTCCCCGTAACCCAAGATGAAACCACATGATATGCCACATCCCTCAAATGCTCATAGCAAAAACTTCTAATCACCGTAGCTGTTCAAACAACCAAATGCCGACAATAAACCTACTACAAATTAGAGACCCGTTCAAACACCTTCATATACTGCAATTGATGTAAGAGACACACAGAAACCCAAAATCATTTGTTAGATCAACAAGTCATGGAACTCCCTCTTTTCGACAGGAAATATAGCAAAACCTCTAAGCCAATCAACATCACTATACTCCCAAATATTCCACAACCAAATCTGGAAGTGCCCATTCGAGGTCCGACGATCTCATCTCGTCTACCACAACCACTCTAGCGACATGACGTATCAATACGACTTAAAGCCACAACCCGTGCAACCCGTGCACTAATAAGCAACATTCCAGATGTACTCAACATGGGAGAAAGACATCAAACTAGAAAACCGTCCCACAAGATCAACGAATATCACCACAATGCAATTCCAAGAACGCCTCAGACATCATAGAAGCAAAACACACGAATCTAACTCGAAGGATCATACCTCCACATAACTTCATTGCAATGAGTGACCCGATCCAAACACTGATTCACATGAACTACTTTGAGCCACCTTTCTCGAAATCAATAAGCACGTGCAATTCGACATCAAGCATCCATAGTCCATTGCCATAACCACGGGGAATCGGATGATACCACGCCACACGAACCCAAAAGAACATTTCCAATACGCCCCAATCCCTCAATTCTTAATTACTTACCTTACTCAAATCCCGCTATAAAGCCCCAATAGAACCGCACCATATGTGCCTATAGCCAACAATCGCAACTCCTCGTAACACCGAAGGGTAACTCATAGATCACTCCAGAACACGAATAAGCTCAATGACAATCGAATGGTACATCCCTGAAAAATAGAAAGTCCGAGTCGACAATTCCGACCCGGTGTAGAACACACACCCATACTGGGCCTACCAATGAACCCTGAATCAACTCTGATCAGCTACAACAGATAGATAACTCTCTAAAAGTTCACAATGACTGAATCATGGCACATACTAACATCTGACTAGCCCTGCTCGCATCTTCACAGTCCACAACTACAAAATAATATGTTCATGAGAACTATCAATCTCGAAGTCCATGAAGCGCACGAATCACCATACCTGATCCCAGCTCCACTACTCGAATACCTAACGTACATCTAATACTAATCCATTCCATGAGGGATACTTCTAAAATTCTTCTGTGCCATCAAGAAAACTTGAATATCAGCAGTCGATCTAACACGAGAGGACATCGATACAAATGAAGCACCCTTAATTAAAACACACTGCCTTTCCTGAAATGGATACCCTCATCAAGCCACACCAATTAGTCATATCATTTACCTAATCATCTGAAACTAGTCATGCTGCCTAAGAATTTATGACCCTTCTCCCATAACTGAACCGTGACCTCACACATGCAAATATCAACCCTACACAACATACATCATATACCATTCCATCCTATGATAAATATGAGAACTTCATAAACCATTTCGAGCCACAAGCAACTACGTACTCAACTAGCCAAGAACTTTCCATTTGATTCTTTCTAGAAGAAAATCACTATACATTACATGCTCCTCACGCCCGTAGAAAATACACATCTCTAACCGTAGTAGAAACCATCAAGAACTCTCTGGATCCCATTTGTACGACACCAACCCGACATGACTGAATCCTTCTGACTCAACCAAGCTACGCATGTCACCAAAACCCGAGGCCATTGCCAAAAAAGCACATTTAGAAACTCATTACCTCATAAGCACCCAAAGGACTAATCATACCCATTACCATGTTGATCCGGCCTACTACCAAGCTATTCTATTAGTCCAAGTTCCTTCTGAATTACCTTCGAATTGATACCTCTCCTTGCGATAACACTGCGATTCTCAACCCAGACTCACCACATGAGACCCAAGCATAACACCATACTATCTAAGGCTCGTAAGCCGCTGAATACTCTCTCAAATATCCCCAAAAGTACCACATTCAAAATACTTACCTGAATAGACTTCCTGCGAATCTAAAGCCATTACCTTCATTTTTCTTGATATATATATATAGAATCCATGATAACAGAGAAATGCAACAAGTCTCGACATCTTCCAATGTAAATCTCAGTTCTAGCCAAATACACACCTTCAAGATCCTCAATTGTTACATATAACCTTGAATCCATCAAAACCATTCTCGAGAGTCATCCACTCTACGCAAATCTCAATTACACTGATCAACCAGACCGAACGATTTGGCCCCATTTGCACACCAACATCCTAGGAAGTAGTCCACACACTCGAAGAAACAATCAACTTCCTACATTGCACACACTACATCTTTTACAGTTACAACTCAGTCATTCAATAAAATCCATTTACCCATGGAGTACATTACAACATGTATCAAAAATTTCCATTACTCGAGTCATCCCCAATCTCAACCCATATAAGCCACAACTGATTCGCCAGTATACCTCAAACTAAAACTGATACGTCACTTAGTCGTGCAATCAACTTATCAACAGCAGACTCCCCCACTTGACCCAAAGCCATAGATCAAGTAAACCAATAACTCACAATGCACATACGCTAACACCTCCACAATACCGCAGTGAGATTCAACTAAATCCTTCATAAGCTCATATAACACCAACTACCTAATGTCTCAAATCATCGGAAAACCTTGCATTCACCATTGTAATAGACGTGCCAACTCTCACAAGTGATCTAAACTCAAATTGCAACATATATCAAATAATGGTAAAGGAGAACTTGCTACAAAACAACATAAGGATCACACAACCTCAGGACAGCCCGCGAGAAATAGCCCCGCCTTCTTAGCCTCAACCTAATCTCTCTCTATAACCTTCCAAAAATCATAGCTATTACGCAATCACTTTATCCTTCAGCATCTAAACACAACAAACGCCTACCCTCGAGGCATTCACAATACGAGGTATAATAACATGAAGTTTATGGCAGAACTAACACTGGAGATGTGGTCAAAGAAATCTTGAGCTTCTGGAAGCTCTATCCACGCTCGTCTCACAACCTGGATACCTTCATTGGACACCATGTGCCGCAAGAATGCTATTGAGCTGAGCCAAAATTTAAACTTGGAGCACTTTGCATCAAGCTTCTCCTCCCTCAATCTCTGCATTACAACTCTCAAATGCTGAGCATACTCCTCCTGGCTACTCGGGCTATCAGTAAAACAGGGAACTCGTCCCAAAACATCTTTCATATGCATCAAAGTAGGGTAATGAAACTCAATTAAACAGAAATCAGGTAAAATCATTACTAAGTGTAACTTTCAAACCAAAATAGTGAGGAAAGATTAGTAAAAAGCCCCCAAGGTTTCCAAACACTTGGCACGAGGCCCAAATACGGATTCAACCCAAAACATAGTATTATTCCTTAAAACATAAATTAGCATATGATTTGAAAATTAAGTACGCAACTTATTAGTTGCTACGGGACGTACCAAGTCGCGATCCTCAACGGTCTACGCCACACACTCATCATTCTGCATATGCGCCACCCCAAAATATTGATACAATGCAAAGTCCGGGGTTTCATACCCTCAGAACAAGATTTACAATAATTACTTACCTCAAACCGGATCAAAATCTACTCCGCGATGCCCTTTCTGCTCGACTCGGCCTCAAATCGCCTCGAATCTATCCAAAATCATAATCATAACATCAATACATGCTAAAGGAACAAAGCGCACTCGAAAATAACCAATTTACATCAAAACTTTTGAAATTGACCACACCCAACCCTCGGGCCCACGTCTCGGAATCCGATAAAAATCACAAAACTAGAATCCTTACACTCTCACGAGTCCATAAATACCAAATATATCAAAATTCGACGATAAATGACCCTCAAATCCTTACATCAAAGTCTCAAATTTCCAAGCCCTAACCCCTCAAATTATACCGTTAATTCCACTAATTCCATGCTTAATCAGTCAAATACCAACATAGAATCGAGTTTTAGGTTCAAGAAACTTACCTCCACGAAAATCCATTGAAATTGCTCTTCAATTTGCTCCCAAAAGCCTCAACCCGCATGAAAATATGATGAAAAATGCCTAAAATTCACGAAGGCAACTATTTATATGCTCTCCCCAGGCAAGAAACAATCACACCAGCAGCCTTTCTACTGCATAATCCAAATCCAACCCTTCCGATGACCATCCAAAATTACCTCGAGCCCCTCGGTGCATCAACCAAATGTACTGACATGTCATATATCCTCACACGAACTTAGTCGAACCCCTGTTACACTCAAAATATAATAAAATGACCAAATAAGTCCAAAATTCAAGCCTAAAGATTTCTATACTTCTGAAATTTGCCAACGATGTTGAAACCACCCAAACCACGTCCGGATGACCTGAAAATTTGCACAAACATCCCAAATGACACTACGAACCTGTTCCAACCTCCGGAATTCCATTCCGACCCAATAACTAATATTCCAATGCCGACCGAAAATTGCAAAAAATCCAATATCGCCAATTCAAGCCTAATTCTACAACGGACCCCAAACAACATTCTGAATAAACTTCTAAGTCACAAATCACCTAACAAAGCTATCCAAACCATAGAAAACCACATCTATACGCTTTAGTCAACTTCCGGTTTACTTTTCCAACTATTGAACCAAGTTAAGAGAGTAAGTGTCCCATTTCGCTCCAAAAAATTGCTCCGAACCTGAGCCAACAAATCTAACACAAGATAATGAAGCTAAACCACATATAATGGAGCAGAAACGGGGAAACGGGGCTAAAACTCTCAGAACGACTGATCGGGTCGTTACATTCTCCTCAACTTAAACATACATTCGTCCTCGAACGTGCCTAGAGTTGTTCCCAAAACCAGCAAAATTGATGTGTAATCCTATCATGCACATAACCGTGGGTGACCCCACGTCACCCTACCCCATCTAGGTCCAATAGCACAATATAACTAAAACTTTGCAATCCAACCTAACCCATAAACCTTAGAACAAAATTTCCACTTCTGAAACAATTTATAAGATCACAATCCCACATCTATACGCTGTATAAATCCGGACAAGCTATACCAAACCTTCCCCGTAACCCAAGATGAAACCACATGATATGCCACATCCCTCAAATGCTCATAGCAAAAACTTCTAATCACCGAAGTTGTTCAAATAACCAAATGCCGTTAATAACCCTACTACCAAATAGAGACCCGTTCTAACACTTTCATATACTGCCAATGATGAAAGAGACACACAGAAACCCAAAATCATTTTTCATATCAACAAGTGATGGAACTCCCTCTCTTCGACATGAAATATAGAATGACCTCTAAGCCAATCAGCATCACTATCCTCCCAAATATACCGCAACCAAATCCGGAAGTACCCATTCTAGGTCCGATGATCTCGTATTGTCTACCACAACCACTCTAGCGACATGACGTATCAATACGACTTAAAGCCACAACCCGCGCAGGACGTGCACAAATTAGCAACATTCTAGATGTACTCAAACATGGGAAAAAGACATCAAACTAGAGAACCGTCCCACACATCGTAGAACCAAAACACATGAATCTAACTCGAAGGATCAAACCTCCACATAACTTCATTGCAATGAGCGACACCATCCAAACACTGATCCACATGAACTACTTCAAGCCGCGATGCTCGAAATCAATAACCATGTGCAATTCGACATCATGTACCCAGAGTGCATTTCCATAACCACGGGGAATCAGACGATACCATTCCACACGAACCCAAAATAACATAACCAATACGCCTCAATACTCAACTACTTACCTTACTCAAATCCCGCTATAAAGCCCCAATAGAACCGCACCATATGTTCCTATAGCCAACAATCACAACTCCTCGCCACACCGAAGGGTAACTCATATATCACTCAAGAAAATGAATAAGCTCAATGACAATCGAATGGTACATCCCTCAAAAATTGAAATTCGGAGTCAACAATTCTGACTCGGTGCATAACACACACCCATATTGGGCCTACCAATGAACCCTGAATAACCTCTGATCAACTACCACAGATAGATAACTCTCCGAAAGTTCACAATGACTAAATCTTGGCACATACTAACATCTGACTAGCCCTGCTCGCATCTTCACAGTCCACAACTACAAAATAACATGTTCATGAGAACTCTCAATCTCGACGTCAATGAAGCGCACAAATCACCATATCTGATCCCAAATCCACCCCCCGAATATATAACGTACCTCTACTACTAAGCCATTCCATGAGGAATACTTCTAAAATTATTTTGTGCCACCAAGCAAACTTGAATATCAGTTGTCGATCTAACACGAGAGCGCCACAATACCAATGAAGTACCCTTAATTCAAACACATTGCCTTTCCTAAAATGAATACCCTCATCAAACCACACCAATTAGTCATATCATTTACCTAGTCATTTGAAATTGCCCATGCTGCCTAATAATTTATGACCCTAATCCCAAAACCGAATCGTGCCACAAGCAACTATGTACTCAACTATCCAAGAACTTTACATTTGATTCCTTATAGAAGAAAATCACTATACATTACATGCTCTCATGCCCGTAGAAAATACTCATCTCTAACCATAGTAGAAACCATCAAGAACTCTCTGAATCCCATTTGTACGACCCCAAACCGACATGAATGAATCCTTCTAACTAAACAAAGCTAAGCATGTCAGCAAAACCCGAGAGCATTGCCGAAAAAACACAAAACCACCAAATAAGTCAAAATTTAAGATTACGGATTTCTAAACATCTAAAATGTGCCAATGATGCCGAAACCACCCAAACAACGTCTGAATGACCTAAAAATTTGCACATACATCCAAATGACTCTATGAACATGTTCCAACTTCCGGAATTCCATTCCGACCCCGATAGCTAATATTCCATTGCACCGAAAATTGCCAAAAATCCAATTTCGCCAATTCAAGCCTAATTCTAACACGGACCTCTCAATAACATTTCGAATACACTCTTAAGTCCCAAATCACCTAACGAAGCTATCCGAACCATAAAAAACTACATTCCGAGATCATATGCCTTTAAGTCAACTTCTAGTTGACTTTTCTAACTATTGAACCAATTTAAGAGACTAAGTGTCCCATTTCTCTCCTAAAATCGCTCCGAACCCGAGTCAACCAATCTAACACAACATAATAAAGTTGAACCACATATAATGAAGTAGAAATACGGGAAATGGGTCTAAAACTCGGAACGACCAATCGGGTCATTACAGGTAGTATATATACAAGGTATGTGAGGCTAACCCTTTCCTTATTTTGCCCGACTCTGATTGTAGATAATGCAATGAACGAACTTCCAAAGATACTCTACTATTAGAAGCTAGCAGTACTTACATTATTTCCCTTCTTACGGAAAAATTGATGTTGAGGTTGCTTCTCTTATTCTTATGTTATCAATGTTGTTGGTACTTTTTGATTCTTATAAGATTCTTCAGTAGAGTTAGTCCTAATAACGTGTATAGAGAATATTGACCTTACGTGAATTCGAAAGGTTCAGAATATGATTAAAATGAGTCCAACATGCATTATATATATATATATATATATATATATATCTATTTTACTCTACCGATATGCGCTATGGTCAGCCATGTATGGCACCTATTGTGAAACCACATATCAGTTGGATTTTACCGAGTTCCACGTGGCCAGGTACTCTTTACCGAGCCTATTACGGCCGTTTATGATATGATGATGATGATTCTCACAGAGACATATGTTTTAAAGGTTTATGTATATATGTGTATGTATCACACATTTCATGTCAGTAGCCCTCAGAGGTACCAATATGTTAGAGGTTCTATATACTCTATCCTCGTTTACATTACTGTTCTTACTTATGCTTTCATGCATTACATACTCAATACTTTATTCGTGCTTGTTTATCTTGAAAATGGTATTAACAATTATATTTGATTTGTGGTTCTAAAAATATGTGGTTTATCTTAATACTCGTTATTGGATAGGAAGTGCTAACTGTGAGCTAGAAAGGTAAGATATGCAAACCGATGTTTTCACAGAACGGGGCCTCGAGCTGGCTCGAACATGGGGGCCTTGAGGTCTAGCTAGGGTAGTTAACACTGAGCAATAGATGAAGAAATAATTATATTGGACGCCTCATGGATAGCCTTTTATTGCTAATGATGGGCAATAAATGAAGAACACTAAATGAAGACAATAAGTAAATAGCAATAAATATATAGAGAAATTGTTGACCACGTTTAAGGAAGAAAAACAGAGAATATTCTGTTGTTATTCAATATTCATGTCTGTTACAAAATGACAGTGGTCCTCTTTATATAGGAGGGGGAATCCCAGCATAGTACATGTCTAATTAATTCGTAGAAATACTATTGGTACAACTATATAATGGCTCAGTACGGACTTGTACTATTCTTGCAGACCTAGTCAACTTTAACCACGTGTCCTTGGGAATTTCCTGCCTTTACATGACGATCATCGATTCGTACTGCTCCGAGGTAGACCACAGTGAACCTCCGATATGCTCCCTCGAGGGGTGTACCTCGAGGTCAAACTTCAAATTCTGCTACGAGCTTCTCGAGGTCCGGCACGGAGTGCCACAGTGGTCTCAAAATTGGACTCCCAAATTTTGGCCGTATACAGATAGTCCCTGCATTTCTTATAATGAAATGAAAAGAAACGATCCTAAATTCTTGCCTCTTTGATATCCTCGTTGTGACTCAGCCACGTGAGATCATTAAATGATGCGGCAGAAAGGTTGTACAGAGGTCTTGTCAACACGATTTTCGAAAAGCCCATGAACCGTGATTCAAACTTTCTAATCTTCATCAACAACATTCTGTTATTAACCACTTTTTGTGTTTATCTGTGCATCAGCTGTCTCTCTGCTTACTTTGAAATTTGATCACAACCATGGAAAAATCATCTAAGACGGTCCCTCAAAAAGAGAAAGCCCCATCCTCGTCACGCTCATCTAAGAGCAAAACAGTCGTACATCCCCGTATTGAGGAGTGTATTCCTGGGCCCTTCGAGACATCCTCCGATTTAAAAATTGATAAACCATCCTCGGTACCGGGCCGATGCGATACTTGGTCAAATTTATCCCTCTTCTGGAGAATCATTTATTTGATTAGATACTTCCCGAACATTGTCGAGGGGATTCCTTTCACCCTTGATCATCCGATTAGATTGTATAGCCCTCATCTCTATCGAGGGGGCCTAGTCAAACAGCAGCGTCGATCTACCAAAGCATTTTTTGCCAGCATCGACGAAGATAAAGACCGGGGGTGGATGAGCCGCTTCGTTCGAGTCAGGACTTCGGACCTCATCCCTGCTGAGAAGATGCCATTCCCTAAGGAATGGAACATGAGACGTAAGTGTCGCTACACCGACCATGTTTTATCATCAGAATATCCTCTTTTCCGTTTTTGAACTAATTCCTTTCTTTTTTGAATTGGTTTTCTTCTGGTTGCGTAGCCACCGTATGGTTCCCAGGCGCGGTCAAGGACCTCCGGGGCTGGGTTAAAATCTTAGACTCCACCTCCTCGTATGACAAGAGATTTTGGCGTGATTTGGCCAAGACTCGATGGGAGGCCAAAAACTATTGTACGCCCTTACCACTGTCACTTCTAAATCCCTTATAAATAGACTTTTTGGCGGTATATTTGATACTTTATGCTTGTGTAGGCCTCGGGGAAGCCGTCTCAATGAGACCGCAACCTCCTGGCGAAGAGGAAACCCAAAAACCTGCCAAAGATAAAAAGAGAAAGAAGGAGACGTCAGCGGAGTCCTCGAAGCCAAAGAGAGCTAAAGCTCGAAAGCTTAGGACCGATGCAACAGTCCTAACTCGGAAGCTGCTGAGAGTCTTCATGCTGAAGACGAAGGTGATGACGACTTCCCACTGGTACTTAGGACAAAACGAAGCGTCGATGCTTCGAAGAATGCCGAGTCAGAGGTGGACGATACGGTCCCACCTCGAATTGAGGAGGCCCTCGAATTGAGGAGGCTCTCGAAGAGGGTTTGGATGCAGTCCCCGAGCCGACCATTGAATAGGAGGACCCAACTCTGAGACTCTTCAAGGGCGAGAGGAAGACCCGATAGAGGTTGATGTCATAGGCGATCTTCAATCAGGCCCCTTGTTTTCCCCGGGGCAAACATAGGACGCCCAGAACAAGGATACTCCCGATGTGGGGGAATACCAAGAAGAGAATGATGCATTTGGAGATTTTTTTACCGGTGTGGAAGAGGATGCTGATCTTGATGCCCCATTCATTCTTGAGGCGGCTGCGAAACTCCAAAAATAGGTGATTTTTGACACTTCTGATCCTTGTTTTTCTAACTTCTCTCCTACATGTTATAGGTCATGTTGTTCTACGATCAGACCTTCAAATTTATGAGCCGAACTGACTCATTCTGAGGAGGAGTTTGAGAAGCTCACTTTGGAGTTGAACAAGCTAAAAACTCTATAAGCCCGAAGGGAGGAGGAACTAAATAATATTCGAGTGAGCTCGGAGAAAGTGCTCCAAGAGCGCGCCAGCTTCGTCGAGCAGGTATTCTGATATTCGTGAGCTTCACTTTGGTTTTCATAACTTGGTGTTTATTATCTTGACTCGACACTCGCAGATTGAGCGATGATATGCCCTAGCAGGGCAGCTTCAGGAAGAGATTGCGGCCAAAGATGCCAAGATTCTTGAGCTGAAGCGACACAAGGATAACATGGCCTCGGAGAGGGAAAATCTTCGGGAGGAGTTGTCCTTGACTCATAGTCTTCTTCAAGGAACTAAAGAGGAGGCTCACAAATTTAAGGCGCTTCATGCTGAATCGGCTGTCGCGTTAACCACAGCCAAGTCTGAAGTCGATGCACTCATAGTCTTGTATCGTGAAGATGTTGTTGCAGAAAATACTTGATCCAGGGAGATATCTGAAGAGGCCGAGCTCAAATTGGCTCGCGCCCTTGCACGTTCTCTATTAAAATCCCGGAGGAAGGACTTTGAGGAAATTCACGCCAAGCGTTTCGATATCTCTACAAAGATCGAAGAAGCTAAGGCCTTGGAAGAGAAGTCAGCAGGTCCGATGAGGGCTCTGCAGGTGGCTCGGGGAGTAGCAAAGATGAAGGTTAGGTGTAAAGACCTTTAAATTTTCTTGACTAAAAACAATGCTCGTGTAGGTCCCTATATTGTTATATCCGTAGTAAATCTTAAAACAGACCCATAATGCGATCGTATTTCACAATTGCGGGCCGCATAGTTGTCGCATTCTTGCACCTCTATTTTTGCGGAGGGAGTTATGCGATCGCATAATAGTTATGTGGACTATATAATGGTCGCATATCTGGGCAGTCTGCTTTCCATTTTGGCCCATCTGAGGGCCATTTATCTGACAGGTATGCGGACCGCATAACAGAAATGCGATCGCATTCCTGACCGCATACCTGCTTCGAGGCTTCTAATTTCTAATTCTAAAACCTGACCCTTAGTTATATAAAACACCCCTCCCCTTCATTTCTAACAACTATCTAACTAAAATAGAGAGAAGTGAGAGTGGGTTCTAGTGAGAAAAGTCCCCATCTTCCCCAAGTTGATCCTCCATCTCTACTCAGGTCTGGAACTAATCAAGTACTCTTCATCTTCTTCACCATAAGAGGTAATTCTTCACCCCATTTCCCCAAATGTTCAGACTTTAGTTAGAATAGAACACATGTATGTTGTTTCTTGAAGATGAGAGTTAATACCTTTCATGCATGTGAATAATCTACCATAATCTTTCGCTAGGGCGATCTTTCGCTAAAAAGGGGTTAGTTAATCTAAAGGACCACATAGTAGTTGATAAAATGCCCAAATGAGTTCAAGGTTCTTAACTCTAAGTTTGAATGTCCGGCGATTTTGGATAGAAGTTATAGAGAAATTCCAACTCGAGGTATGTATTGATAACTCTAATCCTCATAGGATAAACCCATTGTGCTCACTTTCCGGGTATGATTCTCTTGTCGGATATCTATCGAATTTATCTGTTCTATGTTCCTAATTGAGGAATCTTTGCTTCCATGCTAATACCATATCGTTGTGCTACTTGAGTATATGAGTTGTGATCATTATATTCCTTCTTCTACTATGTGTGTGATCCTTGCATATGATGGGTGTGGTAATTGTGAAAGACTAGAATGGTACGAAATATGAATCAAAAGTTGTTATGATATGAAATGTAGGTAAAGATATGGAAATGATGTCAAATGTGAAACATGAGGTTTAACTGTTGTGAAAAATGAATTAATGGAATGGATGGTTATGGAATAGGGATTAAAGGATGAATTGTTGTGAAATGTGAATCAAATAATTCTGATGATATGGAAGACGAATCAAAGAACAATATGTGTTGGGGATCAAAAAGGTTAAAAATGATGTAAGTGATCTAAAACACCCATAATTGTACCAGGAGAATGTCCTAGGGGTGAGAAAGCCTATCAGGTCTGGCTGGGATCGGATTCCATGCCGTACACATGGATGACTTGATATTGTTATTTGATTAAGATTTGATGATGATTATTGTCCTCACTGTTAACATTTGAGATGGCCTAGCCAATTGGGTTGAAATCGGAATCTGTGTGTTGTACACAAGCCACGGTGTTAGCCTAACTGATTCGGGCAGAGATGGGACTATGTGAGAACAAGCCACGGTGGTTATATGTGGTGTGACTGAAATTCGGACCTCACCTAGGATAGCTTAGCCCATCGGGAAGAGATCGGACTCCGTGTAACAACGACACGGTGGATCATTAATAATAATAACAAGATGAACTTAAAAGTACACTAACCAAAAGATGGCAAAACGGGATGAGGGATGTGGTAACTCTTGTTTATGTTTTTCCTTGCGTCGGTGTATTGTTGTATGCTGCCTCTATTTGTGTTGAATGTTGGTGTTTATCCTATCTAGAGTAGGTTTGTTCATACATGCTAGTGCTATTCAATTGTACTAACGTCCCTTTTGCCAGGGGCGCTACATCTTTTAAATGGATGTAGGTGGTTCTGTAGCAGGTAGCGCTGATCGCCGATAGTGGTACCTTTCCTTCCATCTATTCAGTAGTCTTGGTAAGCCCCACTTCCTTTCGGGGCTGTGTGTAAGACATGTTGACTCGTTTTGTTTATGTCATTCCTTTTGAGGTATAGCTGGGGCTTTGTTACCGACAAGTCTATGTATTCTTCTCTGTACTCTTAGAGGCTCTGTAGACACTATGTGGGTTGTAAACATATTTTGGTTAGTTGTTGTACTTACTCGTAATCGTGGCCCCATATCAGAAATGTTGTACTTGGTATGTATGTTTTGGTAAGATCTAATGTTGAAAATGTTAAAAGAAGAAGGGGATTTATGTTGTAAACGCATGCTTGATTCTATTTTGTTGTTTCACTTATAAAAGGTACATTATGAACACGTGGGAAATGCACTGGGTAGGAAAGGCAATCCAGGTCCGCTTGATCGGGTTCATCCGATTGGGCGCCGGTCTCGTCCCTCGATTTTTGGGCGTGACAAACATGGTATCAGAGCTTAAGGTTTTAAAAGTGTCCTAGGATGTCTCGGAGCCGTGTCTAGTAGAGCCCTTCTTATCAGTGTGTTGTCGACCACATCTGTGTTGTCGACCACATCTATAATTAGGGGGATGCATGGACATTTAGGAAAATACCCTTTATTGTTATTCTGTATCGTGCGATATGGTGGAAGGTGAGGTTGTCTATCTCTTATTCGTGCATTGTTCCAATTTTCAGTAAATGGCACCCAAGAAGAGAGCCCGACTTGGCCTAGAGGTCAATGCCACCCCCAGAATAGTCGTAAATTCTTTATCTGATGGTGCGGGTGTGAATGATTCCCCGACCCTGAATCTGCCTGACTCTTCCATCCCAGGCCAGGCTATACCTAGTCGTGCTCCAGTAGAGGGTGCTACAGTCCCTCCCGCTCATGTTCCTGATCCTTCCTCAGTACCAGCTTCCGGTCCTGGTATTTCTGATGGGGACCTCAGGGGAGCTATACAGATGTTGACTCATCTAGTGGCCTCCCAGGCCCAAATATTAAGTGTTACCCCTGCATTCTTTAGTGAGCAAGGGGATTCTTCAGGTTCCAGGGTCAACCAGTTTCTGCGGTTAGCCCCTCCAGAGTTCATAGGCACTGACCCGGAGGCTGACCCTCAAGATTTTATAGATGAGATGTACAAGTCTCTTCAGGTTATGAAGGCTATAGATACATAGGGGGTTGAGCTAGCTTCCTGTCATTTGAGGGGAGCAGCGTATTCATGGTTTGAGATGTGGGAGGATTCCCAAGGGAGCCCTCCGGCGAGGTGGGATGAGTTTGTAGGTGCTTTCATGGATCAGTTATTGCCTGTCAAGACTATGGCAGCCCGCGCTACAGAGTTTGAGGTCCTTAAGCAGGGCAACAGGAGTGTGTGAGAGTATTATATGGAGTTCGTGCGCTTGTCCAAGTATGTTGTCCACATGATGTCGACTATGGAGGCCAGAGTTCGCCGATTTGTTGAGGGCCTTGGTCCGTTGGTTATTAATGAAGCTGATATAGCTTCTCTGCATTCAGATATGAACTATGGGAAGATTTTAGGATTTGCCCAGGCTGCGGAGGCTAGGAAATTGAAGATAAGAATGGAGAGAAAGAGTAGTAGTAGAACCCGATCGGCGGGCAGCCATGGGGGTTCTCTTGGAGGAGGGAGACAAGTTCCTAGGATAGGGTCATCAGGACCATCCTACTATCCATTAGGGCGTCACCATCATCATCAGAAGAGAGGTCGTTTTGGGGCCAGTTCTAGCGGCAGGGGGTTCCATCAGCCAGGCCATTCAGGTGGGAGATTCCAGCAGCAGCAGAGGGGCCCATGCCCCAAGTGCTAGAGGTTTCATACTGGGCCCTATTATCTGGATCAGCTAGTATGCTCTGGTTGTGGGGTGAGGTGTCATATTCATAAAGACTTCCCTTCATTCATCCAGGGTGCAGGATGGGGTGCCGCCCAACCATCTAGTTCTTCAGTTGCTACATCTTCAGCACGCCCACCAGCCCGAGGCCCTTCAGCACCAGCAAGGCGTGGTGCAGCTAGGGGCTGTGCCCGAGGTCAGGGAGGACCCAGTGAATTCTAAGATTTGAGCGGTCGGCTGAGTGCGGAGGCTTCTCCAGATGTTGTCACACGTATTTTGACTATTCAAACACATGATGTTTATACTCTTATTGATCCCATGTCTTCTTTGTCATATGTTACTCCATTTATTTTCTTCAAGTTTTGGGATAGAATCCGAATAGCTTCATGAGCCGTTCTCCGTGTCGACTTCGATTGGTGATCCTATTACGGTCGTGCGAGTCTATAGGAATTGTGTTGTCACGGTGTGTGGTCGGGATACCACGGCCGATCTTATTGAGCTAAGAATGGTAGATTTTGATGTGATTATGGGGATGGATTTGCTCTACTCGTGCTTTGATAAACTCGAGTGTTGAGCCAGAATTATGAGGCTCGAGTTTCCCAAGGAACCAGTTATTGAATGGAAGGGGAATGATGTTGTGCCAAGAGGCAGGTTTATTTCCTACTTTAAGGCCTCAAAGATGATCAGGAAAGGGTGTATCTACCACTTGGTCTGGGTTGTAGACACCACTTCAGAGGTGCCTGCTCCCGAATCTGTGCCTCTTGTGAATGAGTTTCTTGAGGTTTTTCTGGATAAGCTTCCTAAGATCCCACCTGATAAAGAGATTGATTTTGGGATTGATGTATTGCCAAATACGCAGCCAATATCTATTCCACCCTACCCAATGGCTCCGGCAGAATTGAGGGAGTTAAAAGAGCAATTGAAGGATCTATTAGAAAAAGATTTCGTTAGGCCTAGTGTGTTGCCTTGGGGTGCACCGGTTCTTTTTCTCAGAAAGAAGGATGGATCGCTTCAGATGTGTATTGATTATCGGCAGCTCAGCAAGGTCACCATAAAAAATAAGTACCCATTGCCTCAGATAGATGATTTGTTCGACCAATTGCAAGGTGCTAGGTTCTTCTCAAAGATTGATTTACGGTCCGGGTATCATCAGTTAAAGATCAGGGAGCATGATATTCCTAAGACCGCCTTCAAGACACGTTATAGGCACTTTGAATTCTTGGTAATGTCTTTTGGGCTAACCAACGCCCCAACAGCTTTTATGGATCTTACGAATCGGGTTTTCAAACCGTTTCTTGACTCCTTTGTGATTGTCTTCACTGACGATATCCTTGTTTATTCGCGAAGTCAGGAAGATCATGCTAATCACCTTAGGGCAGTTCTACAAACTCTTCATCAGCACCATTTGTATGTAAAGTTCTTAAAATGTGAGTTTTTGCTAGAATCCATCACCTTTTGAGCCATGTTGTTTCCAGGGAAGGGATTCGGCTTAATCCCCAAAAGATTGCAGCGGTAAAGGATTGGCCTAGACCAACGACCACGACAGAGATTCATAGTTTCTTGGGTTTTGCTGGATATTATCGGAGGTTCATGTAGTGATTCTCTACCCTCGCCTCCCCATTTACTTAGCTGATGTAGAAAGCGGTTAAGTCCCAGTGGTCCGATGGTTGTGGAAGGAGTTTCCAGTAATTGAAATCAAGATTGACTTCGGCACCGGTGTTGACCTTGCCAGTAGGTACAAAGGGGTTTGTGGTGTACTGTGATGCTTCAAGGGTTGGTTTGGGATGTGTGTTGATGCAATGTGGTAAGGTAATAGCATATGCTTCAACGCATCCCAAGAATCACGATAAGAATTATCCGACGCATAATTTGGAGGTCGCAGCAGTTGTGTTTGCATTAAAAATCTGGCGGCATTATCTTTATGGGGTCCATGTGGATGTGTTCACAGATCACAAGAGTCTTAAGTGTTTGTTCAAACATAAGGAATTGGACTTAAGGCATCGGAGATGGTTGGAATTGCTCAAAGATTATGATATGAATATTGTGCACCATTCAGGAAAGACGAATGTGGTGGTCGACGCTCTTAGTCGGAAATCCATGGGTAGCTTGGCTCATTTGGAAGCAGGTCCGAGGCTTTTGGCTCGAGAGGTTTCTCTGTTGGCCAGTATGTGGTCTGTCTTTCGGCCCCAGATGAAGGTAATGTTGTGGTGCGCAATGGAGCGGAGTATTCACTTGTAGCGGAAGTCAAGGAAAAGCAAATCAGGGATCCAACATTGGCGTAGTTGAGAGAGGCGATTCTGAATCACAAGACTACAACATTTTCACTCGACAATGACGACGGTATTTTGCGGTGGCAAGGGAGGCTATGTGTTTTGGACGTTGATGATCTTCGAGCGAGATTAATGGCAGAGGCTCACAATTCCAGGTATTCCATACACCCAGGTTCTACGAAAATGTATCACGATCTCAAGGAGATTATTGGTAGAATAGTATGAAGAGGGGTGTGGCGGACTTTGTGGCTAGGTGTCCGAATTGTCAGCAAGTGAAGGCCGAGCATCAGAGGCAGCAACTTATGGACATACCAACATGGAAATGGGAGATGATCAATATGGACTTTGTGGTGGGGTTACCTCGCACTCCGCATAAGCTCGACTCAATTTTGGTGATAGTGGATCGCCTCACGAAGTCAGCGCATTTCTTGCTAGTAAAGTCCACTGATACTGCAGAACAATATACTCAATTATATATCAAAGAAATAGTCAGACTCCATGGCATACAGTATCTATTATTTTGGATCAAGGGGCCCAGTTCACAACTAACTTTTGGAGGAAATTCAAGCAAGGTTTGGGTACGCAGGTAAATCTCAGAACTTCATTCCACCCACAGACTGATGGGCAAGCAGAGCGGACTATTCAGACGCTTGAAGACATGTTACGAGCTTGTGTGCTTGATTTTAGAGTTTTCTTACAACAAAAGTTTCCATGATAGTATTCAGATGGCCCCATTTGAGTCATTGTACGGAAGACGGTGTAGATCTCCAGTTAGATGGTTCGAGGTTGGAGAGGAGGAACTGCTAGAAGCGGATCTTTTACATCAAGCTATGGAGAAGGTTAGATTCATTTCGGAGAGGTTGAAAATTGCTCAAAGTCGTCATAAATCTTATTCGGACGTTCGTCGTAGGGATTTGGAGTTTCAAGTAGATGATTGGGTATTCTTAAAGGTATCTCCCATGAAGGGAGTCATGTAGTTTGGAAAGAAGGGGAAGTTGAGCCCACGGTATGTCGGACCGTATAGGATCGCCCAGAGGATAGAACAGGTGGCGTATAGGCTGGAGTTGCCCCCTGAGATGTCATTACTGCACCCGGTGTTTCATGTGTCCATGATGAAGAAGGTAGTTGGAGATCCATCTGCCATCGTACCGTTGAGACTGTTGAAGTTAATGAAGAGTTTTCATATGAAGAAGTTCATGTCGCTATTCTTGATAGGCAAGTTCGTACGTTGAGAAACAAGGAGATTGCTTTGGTTAAAGTGTTATGGCGGAGTCAACAAGTCGAGAAAGCCATGTGGCAATCGGAAAGTGAAATGAAAGAAAAATACCCTCATATGTTTGAATAAGTCAAGTAGTGGTTTTGAAGATTTGTTGTCGTTAGGCAAATGCATTTTGTGTCTTATTTTGTAGAAGAAACACCCCACTTCCCTATCTTCCTTCCTCATGTGATTTTTTTCAACCTTGTTCCATATTTGTTGGTATTGTGTTAGTTGAATTATGTGCAATCCATTGAAATAACGGAGTTATGTGAAATTTGTTGTGTTATCTGCACTTTGTATAACTTGTGAAGTAACTGAAATCATGTGGAAATTGTTGAAATATGTTTCAAGGGCCCTCTGACAGGTGGATAGGCCTATTTACAGAGGAAACTCTGGCAAAATTTTCAGAAAAATATCGGAGTTAGTGAAAATTAGGAAGGGGGCTGGTGTCTTTATGTTTTCTTACCCAAAGTGACTCCCCGAGTCGTCATTCGAGGATGAATGATTTTATGTGGGGAGGATGTAATGACCCGTAAATTTTCTTGACTAAAAATAATGTCTGGGTAGGTCCCCATATTGTTATATCCGTAGTAAATCTTAAAACAAACCCTTTTTTGAGTAAAAAGTACCCCAGGACTTAAAAGATTAAATTTTCCAAAATTGCGCGGGTTTGCGGTCCACTATGCGATCGCAGATCAGGTATGCAGACCACATAGTGGTCGCATACCTGGTCAGTTGCTGACCATTTTTTGAGGACAACTATGCGGCCCATAATGCGATTGCATTTCATGAATGTGGGCCGCATAATTGTCGCATTCTTGCACCTCTATTTTTTCGGAGGGAGTTATGCGACGCACTATGTGATCATATAGTAGGTTTGCGAACTGCATAGTGGTCGCGTACCTGGGCAGTCTTCTTTCCTTTTTGGCCCATCTGAGGGCCATTCATGCGACAGGTATGCAGACCGCATAACAGGAATGCGATCGCACTCCTGACTGCATAGCTGCTTCGGGGCTTCTAATTTCAAATTCTAAAACCCGCTCGATCATGGAGCCTGACTGTTTCTTTGATACACAACTAAGTGTACTATTCTACAGTATTGCTGGACATGACTGACAAGAAATGCACCGACTTTGTGAGCCGATCCACTATCACCCAAATGTAGTCGAACCTACGAGGAGTGCGAGGTAACCCCACCACAAAGTCCACATTGATCATCTCCCATTTCCATATCGGTATTTCCATAAGCTGCGTTAATCCACCGGGCCTCTGATTCCCAACCTTCACTTGCTGACAATTTGAAAACTTAGCCACAAAGTCCGCCACACCCCTCTTCATACCATTCCACCAATAAATTTCCTTGAGACCGTGATACATTTTCGTAGAACTTGGGTGTACGGAATACTTGGATCTATGAGCCTCTTCCATCATCCTTTCCCGGAGATCATCCAAATGTGGAACACATAACCTTTCTTGACACCGCAGGACACCGTCATCATTGCCGAGTGAGAATGCTGAAGTCTTGTGATTCAAGATTTCTTATCTCAATTATGCCAAGGCCGGATCCCTGAATTTCTTTCCCTTGACTTCAGCTACAAGCGAAGATTCTGCTCCATTATGCACCACGACATCCCCTTCGTCTGAGGTCGAAAGACAGACCCGCAGACTAGCAAACTGATGAACTTCCAGAGCCAAAAGCCTCTGCCCGGCTTCCAAATGTGCCAAGCTACCCATGGATTTTCGACTAAGAGCATCGGCTACCACATTCTCCTTCCCTGGGTGGTACAAAATATTCATATCATAGTTCTTGAGAAATTCTAACCACCTCCGCTACCTTAAGTTCAACTCCTTCTGCTTGAATAAATACTGAAGACTCTTGTGGTTTGTGAACACGTCCACATGGACCCCATAAAGATAATGTCGCCAGATTTTTAATGCAAACAAAACCGCCACGAGCTCCAAATCATTCGTCGGATAATTCTTCTCATGATTCTTGAGCTGCCTTGAAGCATATGCTATGACATTACCACATTGAATCAACACACACCCCAAACCAAACCTCGAAGCATCAAAATAAACCACAAATCCCTCTGAACATTCTGGCAAGGTCAACACCGGTGCCGAAGTCAATCTCGACTTTAATTCCTGAAAACTCTTTTCACATGCATCGGACAACTGAAACTTAACTTCTTTCTACGTCTGCTTAGTCAATGGGGAGGCGAAAGTAGAGAATCCCTCTACGAATCTTCAATAATACACAGCTAGGCCGATGAAACTGCGAATCTCTGTCGAGGTCGTTGGCCTAGGCCAATCCTTTACCGGTGCAATCTTTTGGGGATCAACCCGAATCCCTTCCCTGGAAACAACATGGCCCAAAAAGGTGACTGGTTCTTGCCAAAACTCACATTTTGAAAACTTTGCATACATTTGGTGCTGATGAAGAGTCTGGAGAACTGCCCTGAGGTGATTAGCATGATCCTCTTGACTCCGCGAATAAACAAGAATATCGTCAATGAAGACAATCACAAAGGAGTCGAGGAACGGTTTGAAAACCCGATTCATAAGGTCCATAAAAGCTATTGGGGCGTTGGTTAGCCCAAAAAACATTACCAAAAATTCAAAGTGCCCATACCGAGTCTTGAAGGCAGTCTTAGGATTATCCTACTCCCTGATTATTAACTGATGATACCCGGACCACAAATCAATCTTCGAGAAGAACTTAGCACCTTGCAACTAGTCGAACAAATCATCTATCTGAGGCAATGGATATTTATTTTTGATGGTGACCTTGTTGAGGTACCGATAATCAATACACATCCGAAGCGATCCGTCTTTCTTTCTAACAAAAAAAACCGGTGCGCCCCAAAGCGACACACTTGGTCCAATGAAACTTTTTTCTAATAGATCTTTCAATTGTTCTTTCAACTTCCTTAATTATGCTGGCGCCACCCTGTAAGGTGGAATAGATATTGATTACGTATCTGGAAACACATCAATCCTGAAGCCTATCTCTCTATCTGGTGGAATCCCAGGAAGCTCGTCCGAAAACACTTCAAGAAACTCGTTCACAACCGACACGGACTCGGAGGTAGGCACCCCTGAGGTGGTGTCCGCAACCCGAACCAAATGATAGATGCACCCTTTCCTGATCATCTTTGAGGCCATAAGGTAGAAAATAAATACCCCTACCCGCGCCCTAACTGGGTGCGCGGCAGACTCACTGGATATGGCCTCTCTCTCCACATCTATCGCATAGCGGAATATCCAAGTAACAAGGCTAAGTATGAAATCTCCCACACTTAGGGCATGGGACCCTCCGCTGCTATCTTGACTGGGTCTAAAACAACCTCCCTCCTTATAATTGTGCCCTGATGGCGGCGCAATGGATGAGGACTGAGCATATGACTGAGATGGCCATGATGATCCTCTCCCAAGGGCTGGTCTCACACCTCCAACTGAGCTCCGAGTGTTGCCCGCTGACCGGGCCCTACTACTGCTCTCTCTCTCCATCCTTGTTCTCAATTTTCGAGCCTCTATAGCCTAGGCGAATCCCACTATTTTCCCATAATTCATATCCGAATGCAAGGCAGCTGCAGCAGCTTCATTAATAACCAAGGGACGAATGCCCTATACAAACCGACGAACTCTAGCCCCCATAGTCGGCATCATGTGAACAACATATTTGGACAACCGCACAAACTCCATATGATACTCCCACACACTCATGTTGCCTGCTTAAGGACCTCGAACTCTGTAGCACGGGATGCCATACACTCTTTAAGAAAGAAATGATCCATGAAGTAATTACAAAACTAATCCCACTTTGCTGGAGGGCTCCCCTTCCCACGGTAACTCTCCCACATCTCAAACCACGAATATTCTACTCCCTTTAACTGATAGGAAGCCAACTCAACCCCCTCGGTCTCTGTAGCCCTCCTAAATCGGAGGGTCTTGCACATCTCATCAACGAACTCCTAAGGATCAGCCCCTGGGTTGGTGCCTGTGAACTCCGGAGTGGCTAACTGTAGGAACTGGTTGACCCTGGAACCTGAAGAATCCCCTCGCTCGCTAGAGGATGCAGGGGATACATGCGATCTTTGGGCCTGGGAGGCCACTAACTGGGTTAACATCTGAATAGCTCCCCTGAGGTCCCAATCGAAAATACCAGGACCGGAAGCTAGGACTGAAGAAGGATCAGGAGCATCAGCGGGAGGGACAACAATACCCTCCGGTGTAGCAAGAATATGAATATCCATGGCCTGGGATAGAAGAGTCAGGCAGATTCAGGGTCGGGGAATCATTCTCACCCACACCATCAAATAATGGATTCATGGCCACACCTGGGGTGGCATTAGCCTCAAGGCCGAGTCGAGCTTTCTTCTTGTGTGCCATTTACTGAAAATCAGAACAATGCACGAGTTAGGGATAGACAACCTCACCTTCCACCACATCGCACCACATAGAATAGCAATAAAAGGGTACTTTCCTAAATGTCCATGCAGCCCCCTAATTATAGATGTAGTCGACAACACACTGATAAGAAGGGTTCTGCTAGACACGGCTCCGAGACATCCTAGGACACTTTTGAGACCTTAGGCTCTGATACCAAGATTGTCACGCCCCAAAACCGAGGGACGAGACCAGCACCTAACCGAATCAACCCGGTCAAGCGGACTTGGATTGCAATTCCTACCCAACGCATTTCCCCCGTGTGTACAATGCACCATATTCCATATGAAATAAAAACTTAGGATTTTAAGCGTGGATTTACAAACTTAAGTTCATTTCTCGTTTTAGCATTTTAACAATTTGATTCCCAAAGCATACAAAATACATACGTAACTTTCCAATACGGACCACGATTCCGGATACGTACAGTTACTACCCAAAAATACATATATACACCCACATCATGTTTACAGAGCCTCTACGAATACTAGGAATTTATACAATACATTGCCGGAAACAGGGCCCCGGCTATACTTTACAATACAAAATAGACTCAAAAGAGATGGCATGAATTACACAAGGCCCCGGGAGGAAGTGGGGCTCACCAATACTTGGCTGAAAGATGAGGAGGAGGCACCACTAACGGCGAACTGAGCTACTGAGCTACCTACTATGGACCAACCTACATCCATATAAAATATGTAGCGCCCCTGGCAAAAGGGACGTTAGTACTGTAGAATAGTACTAGCATGTATGAGCAAACTTTACTCAAAGTAAAATCAAGAAATGCATAGACAGAAAACAGTTAAAGGAACCAACACATAGTGCACAGTGATATAGCAACAAGTACAATTGAGAGCCTTACAGATTCTAATTTCAACATAATCACATTTCAGCCCTTATTACCTCTACACCCTTATTACATCGTGTTGCGGCGTGCAACCCGATCCCACCTTATATTTTACACTCCACCCTTTTTACCTCTCCACCCTTATTACTTCGTGTCACGGCGTGCAACCCGATCCCACCTTATATTTTACACTCCACCCTTTTTACCTCTCCACCCTTATTACTTCGTGTCACGGCGTGCAACCCGATCCCATCGTACAATATTACCCTTTGCCCTTATTACCTCTCCACCCTTATTACTTCGTGTTGTGGCATGAAACCCAACCCCAGTAGACCATCACATTTCATAGCAAACAATAACAATTCATAGAGAGTACAATTTCATAACACCCAAACAATCATGTGTTCACAATAGTCATTATCATCCATTAATTCTACCACAAAGGTATTCATCAACAAGAATATAATTTCGTTACAACCAACAATCCATATAAAGTTAAGCCACAATAAACCTTGCCTACAATGAGTCATATACGATATTTCCATGGTCATTTAGTTCAATTAGATTAATTCACATTTCCCTTTCATCACCTGTTACATAGCCATTGCCACTTAGATGCATTTACACATTTGGGTTTGTCATCACTCTTTCATATGAACATACTCAAGCATTTAACGAACCCTGCACACGTTAAAGTAATCACATAGGTGTCACCTTTCAGAATCTCAATTATCACGATAATCGACTAAGGCAAACCAGAGAATACAATCTAACACCTCAACAAAACCGGGAAATCAATTCACATATACTCAGCAAGAAACTCACACCGAATGTTTGGACACCAACAAGCTAACTCTACGAAGATTAAAGTTAGCCATACATACCTCAAAGAGCTTTTTATTAAGTTATACCGTACACCGACAAGTCTAGCAATCACAATCTATAACGAGATAGCGGAAATTGATTAATAACTAGGACGATTACCCATGGAGTAACTCTCTTAGGAATTCCATCAAACACCTAACATGTGAACTAGACTACAAGGTTTGAAAAGGGCAATTTCTTCTTCTCTCACCCAAATTTTAACATGAATTACCCAAATTGGTTCTTTAATATCACACACTATAACTTAGTCCCACATGCATGGCCTACTTCAGTTTTTATTTTCAAGACCCAACCTACGTGTGTTTTATTTTTACACAAAATCTGGGAAAATTGGGGAATTAGGGTGAAGACTTACCTCTTTGAGTGAAGAAGATTACAATAACTTGCTAATTTTTGGGCTTCAGCGATTTTGGAAAACCAAATTGGATGAGGTTGAAACATTCTCTCTCAAGAACTCCCTTATTCTCACTCTATTTTTGGTCAGAAATTAGTGAAAAATGAGAGGAAGGGGTGTTTTATAATACAGGGGGTCAGTTTTAAAATTTAGAAAATAGGAGCCCGACATAGGAATGCGGTCAGGAATTCGATCGCATTCTTGCTATGCGGTCCGCATTCCTGGCCGCATAGGTGGCCTTCAACTAGGCCAAAATGGGAACCATACTGCCCAAGTATGCGGCCACTATGGGGTCCGCACACCTATTGTGTGATCGCATAGCACATCACACAACCTCCCTCGCAAAAACCTTGGGGAAAGAATGCGACAACTATGTGGTCCGCATATCCAATGCGATCTCATTCCGGGTCGCATAGTTGTCCTTAAATTGGACAGTAGACTGTCCAGGTATGCGACCACTATGCGGTCGGCATACCTGTTATGCAACCAATATGTTGTATGCACACCTGTTATGTGATCGCATAGTGCGTCGCATAACACGCAAAATCTGGAAAATTTAAATATGACCGTTTTAAGAATTTGTACAGTTATAATAGCACAAGGACCTATTCGGGCATTATGTTAGATATAGAAATTTTACGGGTCTTTACAACCTTCCCTAGGTTGGGTTGGTAAGGAATCAATTAGACTCCTCGTTCCCTCAAACACTGCGTGTTGACGTCATTCCTATGATATGACCATGAAGTGACCGAAGTGGCTCCGTCAGTAAATTTCCCCAAAAGCCATAATTGCTTATCATAGCTGATTGACTATCAAAGTTAATGAATAGTCGTCGCTCTTCTTATGTGTACTTGCTTTCCTATCATTGAGGGCTTTGCCGCTTTGTGCAAAGACCATTCTCTACATAGTTCCTTTATTGCACTAGTTCTAGTTCCACATCAGATCTAAGCTTTCGCCTGATTTTTCATCTTCCCTTTCTTGTTTTGAAGAAATCATGGCTACCACGCCCAAATCCGCTCACCAAAAAGAAGGAAGTCCCACCTTTGCTTCCCACATGACTGGTGGTACACCACCGGCGTTAGGCAAGCTAACTTCAAATTTTTTCGTCTCGATGAAAGACTTCACGATAGAGAAATCTCTCGACATTTTGGGCTATCGAGAACATGCATTGAGGTTCATTCTATAAATGGAAGAGAGATACCTAGCGGTTGTGAGGAGACTGTGGATGGGGAGAGATGTAATGCTGCAGATACCCTCCCACAAAGAGGATATTATGGCCCACGTAGAGGGGTTTATGAACGTGTACAAGTACCCTTTTACGTTGGGTCCTCTTCATCGACTCGTTCTCGAGTTCTGTCAAAGGTATATAGTTACCTTGGCTCAGATCCATCCACCTTTTCTGGCGGATCGTGTTGATGATGAGATTGTTCACTGAAAAGGCCGAGCTCGAGTTCACTCTTAGTCACCTCATGAGATTGTATCGGCCTCTTCACTACCGAGGTCTCATTACACTACGACGCTGATCCACTAAGCCTTTTATTTCCAGCGATGATAAGGACAGGGATCGAGGGTGGATGATTCAGTTTGTTCGAGCAACGACAAATTATATCATTCCTACGGAGTTCCTACCATTCCTCGAGAAATTGAATTTCAAACGTAAGTAATATGCTGTACTTTATCATTTTTGCTCTCGGTGGAGCCAGACTCCGTAAGAATGCTTTATTTTCTTCTTCGCAGGGGTCCCGTGGATGCCAACTGAGATTCCCAATCTTGCAGATTGGGCTCATAAATTGGTAACTTCCTCGAACTACGACGAACGCAAGTGGCGAGATTTGTCGAAGGGCAGATAGGAAGCGAAACATCACGGTATGTGTTGTGTAGTCCTTAACTCAATGAGTATTTTCCTTTACATACACTAATTTATTTTTTGCAAGCATTAGTGGGTTCTTTGAGGTGAGACTGTCCTTTTTCGAGGAGGATGAAGGGCCTTCGACTTATGAGAAAATGAGGGATAATTAAAGAAAAATATCCTTGGAAGATGAGAATTCTCACAGCAAAGCAGGACCCGCCAGGGGGCGCCAGGAAGGCGTTGCCATTGATGAATATCTCATATATATTGGTCGTTCCGTGGACATCAATACGCCTTGAAAGGATGATTCTACATTGATGGCTCGAACCAGGAGCCATCCCGAGGCTGTTGGGCCTGCTGGGCTCGAGGCCCCTAGCCTCGAGGGAGAGATTCCATAAGAGAGGAGGAGTGAAGGTCTTTCATTACCTGATTTGGTAGTTGGTTCTCAGACATCGGGAATACCCCGAGGGAAATGGGCTTTGGCGTGCCTCCGCCCAATAAGAACACCTCGGGTTGTTCTACCGGGGCCGATGAGACCGAGCTGGTAGATGCAAAATCGAACTTCGAGGAAACTCAGCGACTCTGCTGTATGGTGAGTTTTGAAGTTGGTATAACTTTTCCAACTTCGTACTTTCTTCTTTTTAACTGAACCTTCTTCCTCATAGGCTTTTGATAAGCTCAAGTCTGAGTTGCTTCGATGTGAGGCTAAGTTGTGTAAAACCTTGAATGGGGAGAAATCTCTCAGGCTTCTTTGTGATAAGAAGTCAAAAGAGCTGATACATATTCGATCGGAGTTGAACCGAAGTCATGATCATGAAGGAAAACTCGAGAAACAGATAACCTCTATTTTGAGGGAATACATGTTTCTTCTCCCATCTTCGGAAACTAACGTTTTGGTACCTCAGTTGCAGAGAAAGACATAGACACTGGAATGCCTTCGGGGTGAAGTCAACCAGGTTAATTCTGAATGCAATGAGTTGAAGGCACAAATAGATGTTCATGTTTCGGCCAAAAGGAAGGCTTTGGCTAAGGTCTCTCCCTCGAGATACGACTTTGTAGTGCCCGAGAAAGCAACTCGGTCCAGACTAGCATGATTGCTATGCTTGAAATAGATATTTTGAAGATGAAGGCCTAAGTCGTAGAGGCTCGAGCCGAAGCTGAAGAGGTTTGATTAAAGGCTGATAATAGAGCGGTCGTCTACTTAAAAGATGCTACTAACGCTAGGATGAAGTTTCAAGAGGCTTCCGATCGAGAGAGAATAAGCAATGAGTATGCCCGATGCAGATCCTGGAGGGAGACCCTCGAGGAGATTCATGATAGAGGCTTTGATCTCTCGGAAGAGGTTGAGTAGGCTAAGGCAGACGAGATTAATGCCAAGTTCCTCCTTTCAACGGACGATAAAGATGATGTTGAAGACGAAGACGAAGGAGCTGGGGATAATGCTAATCCCTAGGGGGTTGATGAAGGCAAAGTCCCTGAGGGGGAAAATATAAAGTCCCCGATAATAATGATAGACTAGGTGTTTTTTCGATAAAAGGCTCCCGGTGGGAGTATTGTAAATGTACCTTTATACCATTATTTATATAAAGAGATCTTTCATCTTGTCTTTGTCTCTATGTTTGTGGTTTGAATTTTGATGCTTGGCGTTGAGGTCTTATAAGCTTGATTTTGCCTCATCGAGGTCTTCCAATTAATCCCTGAGCGAGATGAACTCAGCCTTCATATCGAGGGTATGCCCTTTTAGGGGTCTTATAAGTTCGATATTATGGCCTTGGCCTTGATATCGGGCTAGTGCTCTTTTAAAGTTTTAAAAGTGTGATGTTGCCTCATTAAGGTCTTACAAAATTTGCCCTTAGGCTCTTTAGATTGGGTTGATTCGACCTCTACTATGGCTATAGTTTTCCCCCATATCGGCTAAATACTTTTGAAGTTTCGGTTATGGCTTGGCATGTTTTGTGTTCATCCGACTCTTTGATGGTTTGAATAAGAACCTCGATTATAAGTCGGCATGCGACGGTAAGTGAGTACCTTGTGAGTTTTTCTCGAAGGTTGATGTTTCGAATCCTTTTTTATTGGAGGCTGGTTGTTTCAAAGCCTTTTCATTGTTCGGAGCTGATATTATCGAAGCTCCTTTGCTTGTCTCGAGGGTAGCGTGATTAACGGGTTCTTTTCGAAGTATTTTTGAAGTATTTTGAAGGCCTTTAGTTTTATGACGGCGGCCGGACGTCTTCGAGCCGTGTTAATTTGGTCGTAGCCTTTTGATATGACCGTAGTCTTTTTGTTCGGTCATAGCCTTTTGTCCCCGAGTGAGATGACCTCGGCATCTATATTCGAGGGTATGCATTTTTAGCGGTCTTACAAGTTCGAATATATAGCCTTGGCCGTAATGTTAGGGTTTTGCCTTTTTACGATTTTATAAATTTGGTCATGCCTCGTTGAGTTCTTATAGGTTCGATGTCACCTCGTCGAGGTCTTACTAGCTCGAAGATGCCTCATTGAGGTCTTATGAATTTGAGTATGCCCCGTTGAGATCTTATAAACTTGATTGCCTTATTGTGGTCTTACGAATTTGATGTTGCCTCGTTGAGGTCTTACAAATTTGATGTTGCCTCGTTGAGCTTTTACGAATTTGAGTTTTGATGACTCGATAATCTGACTGTCGATGGCAGTCCCCGAATGTTCAAGCGTGTTTGGCCCTCGATCTGCCGGATGAGATGATAGTAGATTTCTTTGAGGCACAAAGTGTTTTGATAAACAAAGATGCTTCTTAGATTACTTGATATATGTGTACATGTTTTTCCCTCAGGGATCGATTGTTCTAGATGGACACGACTCATTTGACTTTTTTTCCCAATACAACATTCTCCTATCGAGGCCCTTTTAGGCATATCTTGATTTCTTCGAAAGAGTAATCCAAAGAGTAACCCCTGAGGGTGATGCCCTGACATTCGAGGTTGATTGAAAAGAAACCTTGAATACTTTTTGTGTTTTCCTTAGGTTGTATATTGGTGTTGCCTTGTTAAAAACTTTGTCGGTAAAACCCGTTTGGGATAAAACTCGAGCTAAGGGAAAAAGAGTGTAATGCATGCTTTAAGCCAAGGTCTTCAAGCTGGAGGGTGCTTCGAATTCCCTCAATCGAGAACATTATACCTCAGTAATAATAGTGCTTCGAGCATCGATATGTCCTAATTTCTTGGTAATTGCTTGTTTTCCATGGTGCTGAGTTCGTAGGATCTTTTGCCTAATATTCCGAGGACGTGGTACGGTCTTTCCCAACTAGGACCCGCTTGCCTTTATTCGAGTTTCGAGTGTTGAGTGGGCGTCAAACTGTTTACTTGCTTGTCTTTGGACTTCTCCGAGGTAGAGGGTGTCGATGTTGGTGCCACGTCGTGTTCTGCGAACAACTCCTTTGCCGCATGCTGCTCTCCATACGTTGTCTTTACATCGTCCTTCGTTGGGAACTTCATCATTTAATGAATAGTTGATGGGACCGCTCTTATACTATGAATCCAAGGCCTCCCGAGTAGGGCATTGTATCTCATATCAGCTTTGATGACATAGAACTCTGTATTCCGAATCGTACCGGCCACATTTACTGGGAGGATGATTTCCCCCTTTGTTGTCTCACTCGTCATATTGAATCCGTTCAGGACTCGATATGCGGGCACGATTTGGTCGAGCACCCCGAGTTACCTGGATCCTCGATCACACATTTAATTTGAAACTTACTTAAAAGGAAAGAAATTACCAGTGCATCAATATGAGGCTAGGATAAGGCCTCGATGTCTTCCTCGCCGAATAAAAGGGTACCCTCAGGTATATACCCCTTAGTCCACCTTTCCCTCGTGATGGATACTTTTGTTCGCTTGATCATGGGACCTTGCGGGACGTCGATCCCTCCGACGATCATGTGAATGATATGTTGTGGCTTCTCTGGTTCATTTTTCCTGTTGGCATCTCTTTCTCGAAAGTGATTTTTGGCCCGGTCACTGAGGAACTCTCGAAGTTGCCCTTCGTTGAACAATCAGGCTACTTCCTCCCGAAGTTGTCTACAGTCCTCGGTCCTCTGACCGTGAGCGCCATGGTATTTGCACATTAAAATGGGATTCCTTTAGGAAGGATCTGATTGTATTGGTTTTGGCCACCTGGTGTCTCTTATCTTACCCATTGCTGATATGACATCTGATGCGTCGATGTTAAAGTTATACTCCGACAATCGGGGCGCCTCCATCAGCTCCATGTTCCTGTTGAACCTGTTTTGTTCATGAGTCCCCGAGTTTCCTGACCTCGATCTACCCTTCGATCATTTCGAGGTATATCACGCCTTGGGGTGTTTCTTCGATCTTCGACATATGGCTGATAACCTTCCTTGTTCGGCTTCGGTTCATTTTATGCATTCCTTGACTCCTTGCTAAGAGCCTGCTTGGGTAAAATGAGCCTAATCTTTGGTTGATACCTGTTATGCACGTCCGCCCAAGTCACGACGGGATACTCGATCAAAATTTTCTTTAGCTGCTTCGAAGCTATCGAGCTTCGTTCATTCAAGACCTGAGTGAAGGCTTGCACCGCCCAGTCATCAGAGACTGGTGACATCTTGTTCTCCCTCTGCTTAATTTTGAAGACATCAGATTCTTTTTTAGCAACCGTAATGGCACCAGCTAGCGCTCTCACAAAGGAGTTTGCCAACATCGGAAACGAATCTATTGATTTCAGGGGGAGGTTGTGATACAATATCATGGCACCCTTGGATAGTGTTTCTCCAAACTTCTTCATAAAGACGGACTCGATTTCGTTGTCTTTTAAGTTGTTCCCTTTTATACCATATGTATAGGTGGTAATATGCTCATTACGGTATGTGGTCCCATTATACTTTGGGATATCGAGCATCCCGAACTTCTACAGAATGGGCTTCGGAGCCGTGCTCGATGGAAATAGTTTCTGCACGAACTTCTTCGAGTCTACCCCCTTTAGAACCGGAGGTGCACTCGGAATCTGGTCGACCCTCGAGTTATAGCTTTCTACTTTTTTTTTCGTTGTCCTCTATCTTCTTGTGTGCCGATTCTATTCTTTTGGTGAGATCCTCGAGCATTTTCACAATAGTGGGGTCTGTTCCTGACCCGTTATTACTCGATCTTTCTGGTGCTTGCTCGACTCAAGGAGTTGTTTCCGGCCCCGCCGTGCTCGGGATATTTTGTTGACTCTGTAGCTGAGCAATGGCATCCTGTTGTGCTTGCAACATCTCAAAAATGATTTGTAGGCTGACTTCATTTCGAGCAGGTGTTGTTTGTTCGTAAGGTTGGACTTCTCCTTGCACGATTCCCCCGACATCCGTACCCAAATCTGTGCTTATAGCAATATGCGAGCCAACATCAACTAGGTTGGGAATAGGTGCTACTCCGGGGTTGAGCAGTGGCACACCGGCGAAGCTGCTGCCTTATTTTCCCCGTGAAAATCGAGGCCATCGTTATCATGCACTGGTGTGTTATCTGAGTTTGACATGTTTAACCCTGAAATAAAAACATTTTGGACAAGAAAAAGTGTGAAGAATAATGTGTATTAGCAAAAAACTAGTACTAAAATAATCATTATTATCTTTAGCCCCACGGTGGGCGCCAAACTTTTTACCTTGAAAATGGTACTAACAATTATATTTGATTTGTGGTTCTAAAAATATGCGGTTTATCTTAATACCAGTTATTGGATATGAGGTGATAAGTGTGAGCTAGAAAGGTAAGATATGCAAATTGATGTTGCCACAGAACTGGGCCTCGAGCTGGCTGGAATAGGGGGGCGTCGAGGTCTAGCTAGGGCAGTTAACACTGAGCAATCGATGAAGAAACAATGATATTGGGGGCCTCGGGGATAGCCTTTTATGGATAATGATGGGCAATAAATAAAGAACAATAAATGAAGACAATAAGTAAAGAGCAATAAATCTATAGAGCAATTGTTGACAACTTTTAAGCAAGAAAAACATAGAATATTCTGTTGTTATTCAATATTCATGTCCGTTAATTAATGACAGGGGTCCCCTTTATATAAGAGGGGGAATCCCAACATGGACTTGTACTATTCTTGCAGACATGGTCAGCTCTAACCACGTGTCCTTGGGAATTTCCCGCATTTCCATGACGATCATCGACTCGTACTGCTCCGAGGTGGACCACAGTGAACCTCCGATATGCTCCCTCGAGGGGTGTACCTCAGGGTCAAACTTCAAATTCCGCTACGAGCTTCTCGATGCCGGGCACGGAGTGCCACAAAGGTCTCAAAATCGGACTCCCCGATTTTGGCCATATACAGTACTAACATCCTTTTTATTTGTGGACGCTTCATGTCATGCGATAGGTCCTGATAGACAGGTATACGCAGCTCCCCCACCGTAGTAGGCTTCCCAGTTCAGCGGTTATTAGCGAGATCCCTTCTCCGGACTTGCCGTGGTCTTCGTATGTATTTTTGTTAGAGATATTATGGGTATGTCGGAGCCCTGTTCCGGCAATGTTGCAGCATTTTTTATCCTTTAGAGGCTCATAGACACGTGTCGACTCATATATAGTTTGGTATGCCTTGTTGGCTAATTTTTGCTTTATAGTCTTTCATGGCAGTGTTGTAGCTCGTACCTTATATGTAGTTTCTTGGCAGTCTTATCATCCCATGGTATGTATGTTCATGCTATCATCTTTCATTTTTTGATTGTTCATGTTCCATATCTACTATTTATATTGATCTCGTCGGTCCTTAAAGATAATAAGGAAGGTTAGATAAAATGTACGTTAGTGCTCGGCAAGTATGGTCCGGGTGGTAGTCATTATCATCCAGTTTGGGTCGTGACAGAGATGATATAATGGGATGCCCTTAAAGGATTGATGATGTTATGTACGCATATACCTATGCATGGTATAACATTTATACGTATATACATGACATTATAAATATTAATGATTCACAGAGTTATTCAGACTTACATGTTGAGTATTTTACTCCATGTTTCTCTTATATGTTGAGTCTTTTACTCCATGATTCACATAGTTATTCAAACTTACATGTTGAGTCTTTTACTCCATCTTTCTCTAAGGGATACGCTCAAAGGCTTAATGATGTTATGTACAAATATACCTGTGCATGGTATAACATTTATACGCATATGGATGGCATTATAAATATTAATGATTCACAGAGTTATTCAGACTTACATGTTGAGTCTTTTACTCCATGTTTCTCTTATGTCTTTGTTTCAGAGCAAGTCATCCTAGGGGGTTGTCTATGAGCCATGTCTAGTAGAGTCTTGATTATGGATGTGTAGTGTGCCACATTTATAATTAGGAGACTACATGACATCTAGGGTTGTTACCTTCTTCTTGAATCTAGATCGTGTGTAGAGTTGAGTCTTTAGTGTTCGTATCTAATATTAACCTTGTTTCTTTCAGCGATGCCTTCGACTAGGAAGCAAGCGATTAGTAGACAGCTTGATACAGCTGCGAGAGAGGGTACCGGTCAGGTGCTTCAAGCCAGAGCAGGCCAAAGTAAGGCTCAGAGTGAGATGTCGTCTCATACCTCATCTACTCTGTCTCCGTCCGAGGATATTAGGAGGCACCCAGCACCACCAGTTCCTCTATCTGGCCCTACAAACCAGGATATGTGTAGTGCGGTGCAATTGTTGACTAGCTTGGTAGCTGCTCTGGCTCACGGGCAGAATACCAGTGTTGTTGATAAACTGGGTAGGACGAGAGTTCGTGATTTTATTAATATAGACCCTCCAGTGTATAACTGATCAGACCCTAATGAGGACTAGCAGACGTTTATTGATCAGGTTCATCGTACATTGTGGGTTATGCATGCTACTGATATAGAGCCAATAAAGTTGGCTTCTTTTCGGTTACGGGATTTAGTGGTTTTCTGGTATGATAGTTGGGAGAGATCCAGGGGTCCAAACGCCCCTCCAGCTGAGTGGAAGGAATTTTCTTAGGCCTTTCTTCGTCACTATTTGCTAGTTGAGATACGACGAGCTAGAGCTGATAAGTTCCTGAACCTTAGACAAGGTAATATGAGTGTGCGAGAGTATAGTTTTCAGTTTCATGCTTTAGCAAGGTATTCTCACCATATTGTGGCCGAGATGAGTAATAGGGTGCATATGTTCGTGAACGGGTTGGGATCCCATCTGATAAATGAGTGGACGACAGCCTCCTTGGTGGAGGGCATGGATATTTCCCGTATTTAGGCTTATGCCCAGACCCTAGAGGATCGTAAGCGCTAGAAAAGGGCATATAGGGAGCAGTATAGGGTAAAGCATAAGAGGGCGAGATCTATAGGGTATTCTCATGACTTCCGATTCAGTGTCAGTCCCTAGTATTTGAGGAGTTCCGAGCCACTTGTAGCTAGTGCTCCTCCACAGTTTCAGAGGTCTCGGTATGATCGATTTACCTATTCTAGTCCAGGTCAGAGTTCACGGGCATTAGGCTTGCAACATCATAGGGATACTAGTCAGGCGAGACCCCTAACACCCTATTGTGATCAGTGCGGCAAAGCCTACTTTGGACTATGTCGTCAAGGTTCTAATGTGTGATATTCTTGCGGACAGCCTGGCCATATGATGCGGTATTGTCCTAATAGAGAAGGTGGTGGTATGGCTCAGCCGACATGATCTATGAATAATTCTTCCTCATCGGTTCGACCTCTAGCACAGGGTTTTCAGCAGTCGACAGGTCGTGGTAGAGGTAGAGGTGCAGTGCCGAGTTCGAGTAGTGCTCAAAATCCAACAAATGCTCTAGTAGGTCGAAGGGATCTCGAGTCATCTCAGGATGTTGTTACATGTATATTGTCTATGTTTTCTTACGATGTGTATGCGTTGATTGATCCAGGATTTACATTATCATATGTTACAGCCTTTGTGGCTAATAAGTTTGGCGTTGAACCTGAATTGATAAGTAAACCACTTGCGGTATCTACTATGATAGGAGATTTGTGATTGCTAAAAGGGTATATAGAGGTTGAACAATGATGATTGGTAGTCATCAAACCTCGGCAAATTTATTTGAATTAGAAATGGTTGATTTCGATGTGATAATGGGAATGGACTGGTTGGCCGCATGCTATGCAAATGTTGATTGTCGTACGAAGATGATTAGGTTTCAATTTCCTGATGAACCCGTCATCGAATGGAAGGGGAACATTGCTACACTGAAAGGTAGGTTTATTTCCTATCTTAAAGCAAGGAAGATGATCTCAAAAGGTTACATTTATCATCTCGTTCACGCTAGGGATGTAGAGGCGAAACTGCCTACTCTACAATCAATCCACGAGGTCAATGAATTTCTAGATGTTTTCCCAGATGAACTCCCAAGCCTTCCTCCTGAAAGGGAGATTGAGTTTAGCTTTGATGTGTTGCCTGACACTCAACCCATATCTATTCCCCCATACAAGATGACCCCAGCAGAGTTGCAAGAGTTGAAGGCGCAGTTGAAGGACTTGTTGGATAAGGGCTTCATTAGTCCTAGCACTTCACCTTGGGGTGCGCCACTCTTATTCGTGTGGAAGAAACACTGGTCTTTAAGGATGTGTATCGATTAGCGACAGTCGAATAAGTTTACTATAAAGAATACGTATCCACTTCCAAGGATTGACGGCCTGCTTAACCAACTCCAGGGTGCCAAGTATTTCCGCAAGATTGACTTACATTCAGGGTATCATCAGGTGAGGGTTCAGGGGAAGGATATTCCAAAGACGACCTTCCGGACAAGATATGGGCACTTTGAGTTCTTGGTGATTTCGCTCAAGCTAAAAAATTCCCCAGCAACTTTTATGGATCTCATGAAGACTGTATTCAGGCCCTATCTTGATGTGTTCGCGATCGTATTCATTGATGACATTTTGGTGTATTATCGTTTGGAGGCTGAACATGCGGGCCACTTGCGGATAGTATTACAGATGCTTCAGGATCATAAGTTATATGCTATGCTCTCCAAATTTCAATTCTAGCGAAACTTGGTAGCGTTCCTTGGCTATGTGATATCTGACAAGGGTATTAGTGTCGACACTCAAAAGATCAATATAGTAAAGAATTGGCCGAGACCTACAACACCATTAGAAGTCTGCAGCTTCTTGGGGCTAGCATTATATTATAGGCGATTTATAGAAGGGTTTTCCTCTATATCAGCATCATTTACTAAGTTAACACAAAAAGCTACTAAGTTCCAGTGGTCTGACGCTTGTGAACGATGTTTTCAGGAGTTAAAGAATCGATTAACATTTGCGCCAGTGCTCACTCTCCCAAAATGAACAAAAGGTTATGTGGTATATTGTGATGCCTCGGGTATAGGTTTGGGGTGCGTATTGATGCAACATGGAATGTGATTGCTTATGCATCAATACAATTGAAGAAGCATGAAAAGAATTACCCGACCCATGATTTGGAATGGGCTACAGCAATATATGCTTTGAATATATGGCGACACTACTTATACGGCGTCCATGTTGACATCTACAGATATCAGAAGAGTTTACAATACATATTCAAGCAGAAGGAGTTGAATTTGATGCAGCGTAGGTGGCTTGAATTACAAAAATATTACGATGTCGAGATATTGTACCATCCCGGTAAATCCAATGTCGTGGTAGACTCTCTCAATCGTAAGTCAATGGGAATCTTAGTACACATTGAGGCAGGTAGATAGGGGTTGACTAAAGAGATTCATCAGCTAGCTAATATGAGAATCAGATTGTTAGACTCTGATGACGGAGGTCTTACTCTACATAATACATCACAATCATCTTTGGTAGCGGAGGTAAAAGCACGGCAATATCAAGATCCTACCTTAGTACGATTGAGAGAGAGCATTCAGCAGTGTAAAATTATGGCATTAGAGATCGGAGTAGATGGGGCACTGAGATACCAGGGCCGATTATGTGTGCCTAATGTGGCAGGATTGAGAGAGAAGATTATGATTGAGATTCATCAATTCCGATATTCCATCCATCCCGGCTCGACAAAGATGTGTCATGATGTTAAGGAGCAGTATTTGTTGGATAACATGAAGAAGTCTATTGCAGAATTTGTAGCCTAGTGTCCTAATTGTCAACAAGTAAAAATCGAACATTAGAAACCCAGTAGATTGCTTCAGAATATAGAGATTCTGAATTGGAAATGGGAAGTGATTAATATGGACTTCATTATTGGATTAACTCGCCCTTATAATAAGTTTGACTCCATATGGGTGATAGTTATTCAACTTACAAAATGTGCCCATTTTCTATCAGTTAAGACAACTTACAGAGCTGAAGATTATGCAAAGTTATATATCAAGGAGATTGTTAGGCTTCATTGTGTGCCGGTATCAATTATATCATACCGAGGAGCGCAATTTGTGGTTAATGTTTGGAGGTCTTTTCAGAAGGGTTTAGGCACACAAGTGAATATGAACACTGCATTCCATCCACAGACTGACATACATGCTGAACGTACCATTCAGACACTTGAAGATATGCTACGAGATTGTGTTCTGGATTTCAAGGGGAACTGGGATGACCATCTTCCACTCATAGAATTTACCTACAATAATATCTACCATTCGAGTAATACAATGGCCCCGTATGAGGAACTATATGAGAGGAGATGTAGATCACCACTTGGATGGTTCGAAGTCGGTGAAACAGAACTATATGTGTCAGATTTGATTCACCAAGCCATTGAGAAGGTGAAACTGATACAAGAGCGGCTAAGGACGGCGCAAAGCAGACAAAAGTCTTATTTCGATGTCGACGTCGTGATCTGGAGGTTGAGGTTGGTGATTGGGTTTTATTGAGGATCTCACCGATGAAGGGTGTTATGAGTTTTGGGAAGAAGGGTAAGATTACTCCGCGGTATATCGGTCCGTACAAAATTCTTTGATGAATTGGACATGTTGCTTATGAGTTAGAACTGCCATCCGAATTGGAATTTTTCCACCTAGTATTCCATGTATCTATGTGGAGGAAATGTAGTGGAGACCCTTCTCTGGTCGTCCCTATCGAAGATGTACAAGTTACAGAGGATCTATCATATGTAGAAGTGGCACTTGCTATATTAGATCGACAAGTTCGCAAGCTGAGAACAAAGGATGTAGCTTCCGTCAAAGTATTATGGATGAACAAGAACATGGACGAAATAACATGGGACGAAGAAGAAGAGATGAAGTCTAAATAACCTTACTGGTTCCATATTCAAGATAACGAGGATGACGGGGGGATGTAGGAGGCATTAGAAGGTGAAATGGCTCTATGAGGTAAGTAGTAGCTTGAGAATACTCTTCCTTAATACAAAATAGTGGCATACAGATAATGTACATATCTATAATGCTTCGTATAGACTTATGAGACTATACGTTGGGCTTAACTGCTTGCAAGTTTGGCTAGTGTCCATCTTATAGGGGAAACTCGGCTGGAAATTTCTGTTGGAACCCACGATGAGTTAGGCTCCCCATAAACCCTTACATTCGAGGACGAATTTTTCCTAAGGGGTGGAGGGTGTTACAACCCATATTCACGTATGTTGGTTCATGCCATAAGTTAGTCGGCGTAAATCGAAGAAAAGATTATCTTTGAGGTGATAAGAAGTTAATCCTATTGGTCTTAAATGATACAAGAGTGTATATGATTAACAAGTATTAGAAGTTAAACGAATCAAGGATGTTGTAACCCATATTTTCGGGTAAACCTAGGGGTGCTTAATATTATTAAAAGGTCGTGTTTTAAGATATTTGAATCATATATTAGCTGTATTATAAGTCTTTAAGTCAAATGAGTTATGAAACAAAAGTCGACAAAAGTTGTCGCAACTTATGTTCATAATCTTACTTAAAGTTTAGGTCAAATGTTACTAATATTTTATCCAACTTTACCTTGAATTACGGGGTGATCTACCCCCAAATTGAAGATCTATGAGTCTAGTTTCCAATGCATTAAACCGTTTATCAATACGACATCGGAGTAGAGGGATATATGCATTGTTGCAAGACTGCACAGGCTGCTAGGTGACAAGTAGGTGTGTCACCTACTTGGTTAAATGAGAGCCCAAAAAGAGGAAATTTCGGGTCGGCCAAAGATCCCATTTAAAGGCTTATCTCCTGAAATATAACCATCATTATATATCACAAATAACTAGATCTAAATCCCTGCAAACTGCCTCCAAAATATTACCCACAAACCCTAATTGATTTTCTCTCCCTTTCAAGTTCTAATTAGGGGTAAAACCTAGAGTTTGAAAAACCAAGATAAGGGCTGAGTTATCCAGCAAATAAGGTAAGTTTACTTCTCTCTTTCATCCATTTTTTTTCTGTAAATTCATGTTAATTCGTTCTATACTTGTAAGAACTCGGACGGTGATCGGAAGCCGTGAGTTCAAGTTATTCACTAGTAGCAGACTGTTTTGTGTTGCTGTTGGGCTGCGTGTTTTACTACTATTTTGTGGAGTTTGGAGGAGAAAGAGTGTGGAGAAACACCATATATATATAGGGTGGTGGGCTGGTTGTTCATCGTAATATTTCCGGGTCGTTTGACACTACTACAATGGTCGTTTTGTGTATGAATAGATTGCGGTGTGTTGGGCTGTTTGGTGATTGTTTTGACTTGTGTGAAGTCATATATATTGGGGAGGTTCTGTCCGTTTCATCGTAAAATATGTTTTGTTTGATACATAATAGTTACGACGCTTAAACGATAATGACAGTGTCGTTTCTCTTATATTCGATTAAAGAGTCGTGACATTTGCATAGCGTGAGGTAAGGAAGTATATATACAAGGTGTGAGGCTATCCCTTTCCTTCTTTTGCGCCACTCCGATTGTACATAATGCAATGAACGAGCTTCCAAAGATACTATACTCTTAGAAGCTAGAAGAACTTACATTGTTTCCCTTCTTATGGAACAATTGATGTTGGGGTTGCTTCTCTTATTCTTATGTTTATCAATGTTGTTGGTACTTCCTAATTCTTATATAATTCTTGATGAAGAGTTAGTCCTAATAATGTGTACGGAGAATATCGACCTTAAGTCAATCCTAAAGGTTCAGAATATGATTCTAATGAGTCCTACATGCATTATATATATATATATATATATATATATATATATATATATATATTTTACTCTATCGAGCCGCGCTATAGTCGGCCGAGTACGGAACCTATTGTGCAACCACTGATCAATTGGGTTTTACCGAGCTCCACGTGGCCGGGTACGTTTTACCAAGCCTATTACGGTCGTGTATGATATGATGATGATGTTTCCCACAGAGACGTATGTTTTAGAAGTTTATGTATATATATGTATGTATCACGCATTTCATATCAGTAGCCCTCAGAGGTACCCAGATGTTAGAGGTTGTATATACTCAATCCTTATTTACATTACTGATCTTATTTATGTTTTCCTGCTTACATACACAAAACTTCATTCGTATAGACGTCCATTTTATTTGTGGACGTTGCATGTCATGCTGCAAGTCCTGATACACAGGTAGACGCAACTCCCCCACCACAGTGGGCTTCCCAATTCAGCAGTTATTGGCGAGATCCGTTCTCCAGACTTTCCATGGTATTGGTATGCATTTTTGTTATAGATATTATGGTTATGTCAGGGCCCTGTTCCAGAAATATTGCAGAACTTATGCTCCTTTAGAGGCTCATAGACAGGTGTCGACTCATGTATACTTTGGTACGCCTTGTTGGCTAATTTTTTGTTGTATAGTCTTTTATGGTAGCATTGTAGCTCGTACCTTATATGTAGATTCTTGGTAGTCTTGTCATCCCATATTATGTATGCATGACATCATCTTTCATTGTTGATTATTCATGATCCATATCAACCATTTATATTGATCTCGTCGACCCTTAAAGATAATAAGGAAGGTTAGATAAAATGTACGTTGGTGCTCTGCAAGTATGGCCCGGGTGCTAGTCATGATCCTCCAGTTTGGGTCGTGACAAAAATGATACGATGGGATGCCCTCAGAGGCTTAATGATGTTATGTACATGTATACCTATGCATGGTATAACATTTATACGCATATGCATGGCATTATAAATATTAACGATTCACAAAGTTATTCAGATTTACATGTTGAGTCTTTTACTCCATGTTTCTCTCGTGTCTATTGTTTACTGATTTTCATTCCTTACATACTCGGTACATTATTTGTACTAACATCCCTTTTGCCTGGGGACACTATGTTTCATGCCACTCAGGTCTCGATAGACAGGTCAAGAGTCCTTCAAGTAGGCCATCAACTTAGCAAAAGGTGTTGGTGTGCTCTATTTACTCCGGAGTTTCTTATTTGGTGAGTATGATTTGGACATGTATTGTTTGGTATGGAAAGGCGCTGTCCCGACCTTTATGGAATTTACCTACTCTTAGAGGCTTGTAGGCATATGTCATGTACGTGAAAGATTGTACGGCCTTCTCGGCCTATGTTCAGTGTACGAGTAATAATTTTGCTCTTATAGGCCCGTATGTCATATGTATAAGTTTGGATTACATGTTGGGTCGTCCAATGTCGAGTATTTCCTCATGTTTTATTCTATCTCACGATAGCCTCTTCGGCTCATAACCTATGATAGTATAATAAGAAAGATATGTTATGTTGGTACTCGGTTGAGTAAGGTACCGGGTGACCGTTGCGGCCCATCGGTTTGGGCCGTGACACCAAGTAAGCTCGTTATTTCCTCATGGATGGGAAATTGTGTAGGAGATCGTACCAAGTCCCATTAGCCCAATGTTTAGGAGTCTCGGAGGTGGACTACGTGATGAGAGAAGTCCATGAAGGAATTTGCGGGAACCATTCCAGTGAACATTTTTTGTTACTAAAGCTGGTTAGATTGGGATACTACTGGCCCCGAATGGAACAAGATGCAAAGACGATAGTTAAGAAATGCGACAAGTGCCAAAGCTATGCACAGTTGGTGCACCAACCGGTGGAACTCTTACATTCAGTATTGTCCCCATGGCCAATCATGAAAAGGGGGATGGATATAGTTGTCTGATACTACTAGGTCCTGAAAAGGTAAGATTTCTTTTAATTTTAACCGATTACTACACTAAATGGGTTGAAGCAGTTCCTTACCGAAAGATCGGTGAGCGCAAAATAGTCGACTTCCTATGGGAACACATAATCTATTGATTGAGAATACTGAAGGAAATTACCTGCGACAATGGAGCATAATTCATAGGCTCCAAAGTCACAAAATTTCTCGAAGTCTTGAAAATCGAAAGGATTACATCCTCACCTTACCATCCGAGCGCTAATAGTCAGGTGGAGTCAACAATAAGGCGATTATCCAAAACCTCAAAAAGAGGTTATAATCTGCTTAAGGCAAACGGCTGGAAGAGCTATCGGGCGTGCTATGGGCATACAGGATGACGGAAAAATCAAGCACGGGAGGGACACCTTTCTCTCTCGTATACAATGCAGAAGCTTTGGTCCTGGTGGAAGTAGGGGAACCAACCTTACGCTTTTCCCGAGCAAATAATGAGGCATTCTGGTGAAGTTGGATTTGCTCGCTGAACACAGGGACTTGGCACACGTGAGGATGGTAGATTAGAGGCAAATGACGGAAAGATACTATAATCGGAGGGCCAATCTTCGTTACTTCAAAGTAGGAGACTTGTTTTTGAGTAAACTGACTAAGAGCACTCGGGAAATCATTACTGGGAAGCCGAGTCCGTCATGGGAAGGTCCCTACCGGGTTTCAGCTATCATCAATAGAGGATCGTACGAGATGGAAAATCAAGATGGAGTCAAATTGCCCAGCAATTGGAAAGTGAATAATCTCAAAAGGTATTACTGTTGATGGATCCTATCAATGCTGAAAGTATGTGATGCACTTTTTTTCCCTTCGACTAGCTTTTTTCCCAATCGGATTTTTCGAGCAAGGTTTTTAACGAGGCAGCAACTGAAATCATACTATGAAGGGAGTGTCATAGACAAATTTAAGACCATTAAACAACAAGGCATTAAGATCATAAACCACTATGGGATGGTTAAATAATATTTGGCTCGATGTCAAGTTCTTGATTGGAAACAAAAATTTCCATCGAACCAAAGATTATTCAACCATTCAGGAGTTGTTTCCACCAACGAAGCAAGACTTCCAGTGTTCCACTTAGCATACTTCACGTTCGAACATTTGGGGGATTTTACACCCCATGTTTTCGTACGTAAACGTACGACGCAAATAAGTTGACGTAAGTTATGAAATGAGATCATCTGTGAAAGTTAATAGAGTAAGTTAATCATATTACCATGGAGGTTACAAATATTTAAGATCATTAATACCAAGTACCAAGACTTATGCAACCTAGGGCTCTGATACCAACTTGTCAGGACCAAAAATCCCAATCCACGGGATCGTACTGGCGCCTAACACAATACTTGCAAGGCAAGCCGATGTTAGAATTTACGAACCATTTCCTTTAAAAGTTTACTTAAACAAAATAAGACAAATTTAAAGTAAATTAAATCTAATGATTCCAACGGATAACATCGTAAATAAAATGATAAACAATTAAATAAACCGAGCCACGAACTATTACCAACTATTCATCTACCCAAGGTCTGGTGTCACAATTCATGAACTTCTAAGGAATACTACAAATAATGGACTGAAAGAAGTATATATGACTTTTTCGAATGAAATAAAACAAAAGCTAAATAGTGTAGAGAAGACTACAGGAGTCTGTGAATGCCAGCAGATCTACCTCTTGTCTCCAATGAAAATGCGCAGCTACTAAAATTTCCTATCTCTGGCCGGTACCTGGATCTGGACAAAAGAGTGCAGAGTGTAGTATCAGTACAACCGACCCCATGTACTGAGTAAGTGCCAAGCCTAACCTCGACGAAGTAGTGATAAGTCTACGGCGGGGAATTTACAATATAACCTGTGAACAATATACATAATAAAGCAAGAAATAATAATAATAATAATAATAACCCTTATTTCTCTTGTTGCAGTGTGCAACCCGATCCCACCTGTCCACCCTCACTAATCCTTGTTGCGGCGTGTAGCCCGCTCCCACCAGAAAATCACATCCCTTTATTTATAAAAAAAGATTTTTCACAATTTAAGTCTAAGACTTTTCACAATATTTATGTCTCAACAATTGTAAACACAACAAGTTTCACTTTAAATAACAGTAAGAGCAGAATATGAAATAATAACAATGAAACAATGAGTGTTCCAGCCTTTATTTTATAAATAGTAAAACATGAATATTCTCCCTTATCGTTCTTTGTTACGGCGTGCAATTCGATCCCACCTGTCCACCCTTATTGCTCCTCCCTAATATATATATATATATATATATATATATATATATATCACTATTATTTCTCCTGTTGCGGCGTGCAACCCGATCCCACCTGTCCACCCTTATTACTCCTTGTTGCGGCGTGCGACCGGCTCCTACCAGACATATCATATAAGTTTATTTACGAAAAGCGTTCACAATTCAGGCCAAGCCTTTCACAACATTTTTGTATCAACCATTGTAAATAGAAGCTGTAAAACTCATAAACTTCATCAATTATCATTTCACAATGAAACCAACCAGAAATTATATACATATCGGAACACTGACATCCAGCTCAATCCTTATGTAATATAACAAAACCAAGAGAACAACCAACACTTCCAAAATACTCCAACCAATACTTAACAATAAGTTAACGAATCCAAATAGGCATATAAACATCAATGATCCTGAAACAATTACGCCTGGAAGCAAATAATTGGAAACGGAGAAGGAACCATGTTTAACAATAAATTTTAGTCGTGCATAGATACTCGTCACCTCACCTATACACCACACACATACAAATTCACATAGCATTTAAGTGGGGATTCCTATTCCCTAAAAACATGAAACCAAGCACTTATCTCAAATTCGCAGGCCACTCACAGCTCAATTATAGCTTTTCCTTTTGAATTCACCTCCAATACACTCAAATCTAACCATAATTAACTTAATATAATTAATTAAGGCTAAAGGAAGTAACTTTACTAAAACTTTAAGATTTTCCTATGTTTTCTCAAAAAATGTTAAAACCCACCCCGGAACTCGAATATGCAATTAGTTTCGTAATGCGACCTCAATTCGAGGTCAAAACCTCATTTTTACATAATTCTCTATTCCTAAACCGGCTGTGATGGAGCCTATCATTGAACTAGGCTAGCTAACCATTTCAGACTATCCAAATATATCATAATTTCCCAAAATTTAGCAGATTTTAAAATGGTAGACTGCGATGAAACAAAATACACACTTTCCCAAAACCTGGAGTCAACTGTCGTGTACATCTAAGACTGAAAATATAAGGTACAACATAGTGAATTGCTACAACAAAAGTCTGAGGTAAAAAAGACCAAAAGAAACTATGATTTGAGGGAAGAAAAGGGGGTGAGCTGGGGACGCTGAGCAGCTACCTCAATCCTCGAACAACTCCAAGCTCGTCTGGGTATCAACTAGTGAGATGCTCCGGTACCTGGATCTGCACACAGAGTGTAGGGAGTAACGTGAGTTCGCCAACTCAGTAAGTAATCAATGTAAATAAAAACATGAGTGTAGTGACGAGCCTTTAAATCATGTAAATCCATATAATGAATAACAGTGGAAATTAATAAATCAAGTCAGGAATTTTACAATTCCGAATATTTCATAAAACTCTGGTTTCCATGTAAAAAATCTCGTATAAAAACATTATTAGACGCTCAGTGTAAAGAAGAGTGAAAATAGCATTCTCATAAGATGTAAGCGCCTCGGGCACAATATCAATCACAATAAAGCTTCTTGCGCAAGCCTCTCAGTCACTTGTGACTCCACTATCAATATCTCATGCTCTCACTTAACACTCGTATTCAACAAGTACCATGAACACACATAAATGCTACGGCGGGCAGCCCGCTCCACTATATATATATATATATATATATATATATATATATATATATATATATATATATATATATATATATATATATATATATATATATATATATATATATATATAATGTTGCGGCGTGCAACCCGATCCATATAATAGTTGAATGCGCTCACTAGGGATGTACAGACTCCTGGAGGGGCTCCTTTAGCCCAAGCGATATATTTGCTGCGGCGTGCAGCCCGATCCAATATGTATATTGATGCGGCATGTAGCCCGATCCATATATAACATATGTACTGCTACGGCGTGCAGCCAGACCCACATATAATATATAACATATATATTGATCCAGCGTGCAGCCCGTCCCATAACTATCCTCGCATACTCGGCGCTCGACTTAACACATATATACTGCTGTGACGTGCAGCCCGATCCATAGCTATCCTCACATACTCGGCTCTCGGCCTGACTCAGTCACACTCACAAGCCACTTAGGCAACTCATCTCAGCTGACCGGACTCGGCCCAGAATACTTTTCAGAGTTTTTAAAGCAGTGTGATAATAGTGAAAATAACAACAAGTAGGAAACATGACTGAGTTCACAATTTTTCTAACAGAATAGTAGTAGAATAGTGTAAAAGTACCCCTGAGGGTCTAAACAGATTGGCACAAGGCCCCAAACATGGCTCACAGCTCATAAACAAGTATAAACTCCTGAAAGACAGGATGTCGTAAGGTTTCAAATCGAATACGAGACTTAATAGTCGCTACGGGACGGACTAAGTCAAAATCCCTATCGGTGCACGCCCCCACGCTCGTCACCTAGTGTGTGCGTCACCTTATTTATCAACACAATATCAAATAACGGGGTGTCATACCCTCAGGTTTAGAATTACAATTGTTACTTACCTCAAAACAGCCCAAAAGCTACTCCGCGATGAACTTGCCCCTCGAATTGGATCCCAAATGCTCCGAATCTAACCAAAATCAGATTAACATCATCAATATACGCTAATGGAACAAAACCCAATCGAAATATATAAATTTTAACACAATTCTCGAAATTTAATAAAATTTAAGTCACTAGAATCCTCATCCTCCCACGATTCTATACATACAAAAAACTCCACAATCGGACCATAATTGCCCACTCAAATCACCAAAATAATATCCAAATTTCCTCCCTATTTTCCCCAACTTTTTCCACTTTAATTATTCAAATTACAAGCCTAATCCGTAACAAAATAACATAGAAACGAGTTTTATAATCCGGGAACGTACCTCCACTGAAGACCTTCGAATTCCCCCTTCAATTTTCTCTCAAACAAGCTTAAACCGCATGCAACAATTGAAGAAATGATAAAATATTCGCGAAGGCACCTATTTATACTGTTCTGTTCAATTAATCCGCACCTGCGGACCCTCACCTTTAGTCCCAGGTGCGCACTTGCAAAATCCCACGAACAGTCTGATTCTCGCACCTGCGGCTTCGCAGGTGCGGCCCATGCTCCGCACCTGCGACTCCCCATCCACAGGTGCGGCCACACCAGTAAATTCACACCAGCAGCTATTTTGCTGCAAATTCATAAGTCCAATCCTCCGTTCACCATCCGAAATAAATCCCGAGCCCCTCGGGGCCCCAACCAAACATACCAACACACCCCATAGCATCATTCAAACTTAGTCGAGCCTTAGAAACACCAAACACAATACAAAAACACCAAAATTATATCAAATTCAAGCCTATGAACTTTAAAACTTCTAAATCCCGCCAATGATGCCGAAACAAACAAAAACACATACGATTGACCTGAAAATTTGCACGCATACCCAAAATGACATTACGAACCTGCTTCAGCTGTCGGAATTCTATTCAGACCCCTATAGCCTATTTTCCACTGCCGACCGAAAAATGCCAAAAACTAACCTTCGCCAATTCAAGCGTAATTCTACAGCGGACATCAAAACTTCATTCCGAACACACTCTTGTGTCCCAAATCACCTAACGAAGCTATCCGAGACATAAAATCCGCATTCTGAAGTCGTTTACCAAAAAGTCAACTCCTAGTTAACTTTTTCAACTGTTAAGCTAATTTAAGAGACTAAGTGTCTCTGTTCTCACCACGACCACTCTGAACCCGAACCAACCAACCCAACACACCATAAATAGGCTAAGCAACATATTATGAAGCAGAAATGGGGGAAACAGCGCTAATCTCGCGAAACGACCGGCCGCGTCGTTACATGTTCCCCATCTTAAACAAACGTTCATCCTCGAACGGGTCTAGAAACATACCTGGTGTCTCGAATAAGTGAGGATATCTGCTTCGCATCTCTCGCTCGGTCTCCCAGGTGGCATTCTCTACCGATTGTCCTCCGTACTGAACCTTCACTGAAGCTATATCCTTAGACCTCAGCTTTCTGATCTGGCGACCCAAAATAGCCACTAACTCTACCTCATATGACATATCACCCTCGAGTTGAACTGTGCTGAAGTCCAAAACATGAGACGGGTCACCAACATACTTCCAGAGCATCAAAACATGGAATACCAGATGAATACTCAATAAGATGGGAGGCATGGCAAGTCTATAAGCCACCTCCCCAATCCTCTGAATCACCTCAAAAGGTCCAATAAACCAGGCACTCAGCTTTCCCATCTTCCCGAACCTCATTACACCCTTCATAGGTAATACCTTCAGCAGTACCTTCTCCCTAGACTCCGGTCCGCATAAATCTTCTGCCTAGACTCCATGCGAAGCCGCTCCGAAATCAATTTCACCTTACCCAACGCATCCTGAACCAAGCCTTTGCCCAATAGCCTAGCCTCGCCTGGCTCAAACCAACCAACCAAATATCTGCACCTCCTACCATATAAAACCTCATACTGAGCCATCTGGCTACTCGACTGATAATTATTATTATATGCAGACTCCGCGAGTGGCAGAAACTTGTCCGATAAACCCCTAAAATTAATGACACATGCACGCAACATATCCTCTAAAATCTGAATAGTACGATCTAACTGCCCATCCGTCTGAGGATGAAATATTGTGCTCAACTCAACCTGAGTACCCAACTCTCTTTGTACGACTCATCAAAAAAAGATGTGAACTGAGTACCTCTCTCATAAATGATAGAAACCGGAACCCCATGCAATAGGACAATCTCTCTGATATAAATCTCAGCTAACCGCTCCAAAGAATAGGTAGTACCAACAGGAATGAAGTGCGCGGACTTGGTCAGTCGATCCACAATAACCCATATTGCATCAAACCTCCTCGAAGTCCGTGGGAGTCCAACTACGAAGTCCATGGTGATTCGCTCCCACTTCCACTCTGAAATATCAAATCTTTGAAGCAATCCACGTTGTATCTGGTGCTCATACTTGACCTACTGACAGTTGAGACACCGAGCCACAGAATCAACAGTATCTCTCTTTATCCGCCTCCACGGATAATGTTGTCTCACATCCTGATACATCTTCGCGGCACCCGGATGGGTGGAACACCGTGAACTATGGGCCTCAGCTAGAATCAAATCTCGAAGCCCATCTACATTAGGCATGCAAATCCAGCCCTGCATCCTCATGACCCCATCATCGCCAATAACCACATCCCTGGCATCACTGCGACGGACCCTGTCCTGAAGAACAAGCAAATGTTGATCATCATATTGGCGTGCTCTAATCTGATCATAAAGAGAAGACCTAGAGGCTACACAAGACAATACCCCACAGAGACTCTGATAGTTCCAATCTCACCAACTGACCTGCTAAATCCTTGACATCAAGTTCTAAAGGTCTCTCTGCTACTGGAAGGTAGGCTAAACTCCCCAAACTCTCCGCTCTGCGACTGAAAGCATTGGCCACTACATTGGCCTTCCCCGGATGATATAAAATAGTGAGGTCCTAATCCTTGAGAAGCTCCGACCACCTCCTCTGACGCAAATTCAGATCCTTCTGCTTAAGCAGATGCTTCAAACTATGGTGATCAGTGAAAATATCTAATGCACTCCATACAAATAATGACGCCAAATCTTCAAGGCATGGACAATAGCTGCTAGCTCAAGATCGTGCACTGGATAATATTATCGTGCACCTTCAACTGTCTGGACGCGTAGGCAATCACCCTACCGTCCAGCATCAAAATCGCTCCAAAGCCAACTCTCGAGGAATCACAGTAAACTGTATAAGAACCTGAACCGGTAGGCAAAATTAATATCGGAGTTGTAGTCAAACTTGACTTGAGCTTCTGAAATCTCTCCTCACACTCCTCAGCCCACCTGAACTGAGCACCCTTCTGGGTCAGTCTGGTCATAGGTGCTGCAATAGATGAAAATCCCTCGACGAAACGGCGATAGTACGCTGCCAAACCAAGGAAACTGTGAATCTCAGTAGCTTATGACGGTCTAGGCAAACTCTGCACCGCCTCTACCTTCTTTGGATCAACCTGCATACCCTCACTGGACACCACGTGCCCCAAGAATGCTATTGAATCAAGCCAGAACTCACACTTCAAATATTTTGCATACAATCTCTTCTCTATCAAGGTCTGAAGCACAAATCTCAAATGTTGCTCATGATCCTCCCAAGATCAGGAATATACCAAGATATCGTCAATAAACACGATGACGAAAGAATCCAGATAAGGACGGAATACACTGTGCATCAAGTGCATAAAAGATGTTGGGGCATTGGTCAGCCCGAAAGACATAACCAGAAACTCATAATGACCATATCTAGTCCTGAAAGAACTCTTCGGGGTGTCTGGCTCCCGAATCTTCAGCTAATGATAGCCGGAACGCAAGTCAATCTTAGAAAATACCCCGGCACCCTGCAACTGATCAAACAAGTCATCTATACAAGGCAAAGGATACCGGTTCTTCATAGTAACTCTGTCTAGCTGTCGATAATAAATACACATACGCATAGAACCATTCTTCTTTACAAACAACATCGGTGCACCCCAAGGTGACACACTTGGCCTAATGAACCCCTTATCTAAGAGTTCCTGAAGCTGCTCTTTTAATACCTTTAGCTCTGCTGGTGCCATACAATAAGGTGGAATAGAAATAGGGCGAGTTCCTAGCACCAGGTCAATACCAAAATCAATGTCCCTGTTAGGTTGCATGCCTGGCAGGCCTGCAGGAAACACATCCGGAAAGTCACGGACCATAGGAACCGAATCAACAGCGGGAGTCTCACCACTGACAGCGTGACAATCAAGAACATCATGACACGAAGATAACCAATCTATGCCCAATATCACATAAAAATCGACAATACTGAGTAGCAGTAGGTCCACTCGGGTCTCCAGACACCCAATAGATATCACACACGACTGATACACACGGTCCACAAAAATAGTATTGCCAACCTGAGACGACACATGAACAGATGTAGCTAAGGACTTACGGGGCATACCCAAAAAATGGGCAAAATATGAAGAATCATAGGAATATGTAGGACCAGGGTCAAATAAAACCAAAGCAACTCGGCAACAGACATAGACAATACCTGCGATCACTACATCGGAGGCTATAGCATCTGGCCGGGTTGGAAAGGCATACATACGGGCGTGACCTCCACCTTCTCAACCTCCCCCTCTAGGGCGGCCTCTAGCTGACTGACTACTACCCCTGGTTGTCTGGGTGGGTGGTGAAGTAACTGGAGATGATGTCGAAAACTAGCTCCTCAACTGAGATGGACCTCCAAGAAGATGAGGACACTGCCTCCTCATGTGCCCGAACACTCCACTCTCATAACAACTCCCTGGAGCTGGAGACTGGGACTGGGATGAACCCCTGGGACCAGAATGACCACTAGGAGAACCATGCATAGAATAACCCTGAACTGATGGTGCTCGAGCTGCATTCTGGGCTGGAAGGGCACCGAATGAAGAATGGCCTGGCCGAAAACCGCGGGGACCATGCACCGAAGATGCAGCACTATAGGCTGGGCGGCCTGACCGAGGAGGCCTGAATGATCAGCCTCTACCATGTTGAATCTTCCCCTGGAAGGAGCACCACTAGAACCACCCGATCCACGAGGCCTCTTGGCCTCCCTATCTACCCGCTCCTAGCGGCGAACTGACTCAATATCTCAAGAAAAACAAACAACCTGCTCGAATGTAGCATCTAATACTCTCTCCCATGTAATGAAAAGGCAGAGCTGATAAGTGAGGCCATCCACAAACCTCCTAGTCCTCTCCCTATCAGTAGGGACAAACTCGGTGGCATGACGAGCCAACTCGAAAATCGCATCTCATACTGCATCACTGATACCTCCCCCTGACGCAGCTGCTCAACAAGCCTGAGTTGCTCCTCCTTGTGAGACTGGGGTACATACATCTCTAAGAAGATAGTGGAGAACTACTACCAGGTAAGGGGTGCTGAACCAACAGGCTTACGCCTCTCAAAAGACTACCGCCAAGTGAAAGCAACACCAGAAAACTGAAAAGTAGCAAATGAGACCCTGGGCATCCTCGCCCTCAGCACCACTGAATGTCGGAGGATGTAGTCTACTGAACCTCTCCATCCTACGCTGCTCATCATCTGGCATAGTTGGGACCACGAAGTCCTGAACTGGAGCAACCGACTAGGCCGAAACCGCCCCCGGTGTCTGCTGGCCCTGAGTAGCCTGCTCAGGTGTCCGGGCAACTTGAGTCTAACTGCCTCCCCCGGCCTGAGAAGTAGGGGCAACTGCCTGAGCAAGGGTGGTACACACCGTCAAGATTTGAGTTAAGGTCTCCTGAAGACCCAGAATAACAATAGGCACTGTCGGTGCCTGAGCCTGTCCCGTTGGAGCATATGCAGCAAGAACCTGATTCTGAATAGTAGGGGGATCAATTGATATTGCCCTAGCTTCCACACGGGCTGGCCCTTACCTCTACCACGACCTCGACTGCGGCCTCGACCCTTCACTAGTCTAGCTAGTGCCTGATGACCCTGATCGGTAGCGCGAGTCCTCACCATCTGTGAGAGAATGAAACAACAGAATTTTAGATTTCTAGAACCAATAAAATGGCACAACAAAATTAAAGAAAATTGAGATTGTTCCTAAGGGTTCTGTAGCCTCTAGAAGATAAGTACAGATGTCTCTTTACCGATCCGCAAGACTCTACTAAACATGCTCATGACCGTCCAGTCCTATGTAACCTACGCTCTGATAGCGCCTATCATGGAACTAGGCTAGCCAACCATTTCAGACTATCCAAATATATCATAATATCCCAAAATTTAGGAGATTTAAAATGGCAGACTGAGATGAAAAAAAATACACACTTCCCTAAAACGTGGAGTCAACTGTCGTGATCATCTAAGACTGAAAATATAAGGTACAACATAGTGACTTGCTACAACAAAAGTCTGAGGTACAGAAGACCAAAAGAAACTATGATCTGAGGGAAGGAAAGGAGGTGAGCTGGGGACGCTGAGCAGCTACCTCAATCCTCGAACAACTCCAAGCTCGTCCGAAAATCAACTAGTGAGATGGTCTGGTACCTGGATCTGCACACAAAGGTGCAGGGAGTAACGTGAGTACACCAACTAAGTAAGTAATCAATGTAACTAAAAACTTGATTGTAGTGACAAGCATTTAAATCATGTAAATCCATATAATGAATAACAGTGGAAATGAATAAATCAAGTCAGGAATTCTACAATTTCGAATATTTCATAAAACTCCAGTTTCCATGTAAATAATCTCGTATAAAAACATTTATCCAACATTTATTATAAGAGGCTCAGTGTAAAGAAAAGTGAAAACAACATTCTCATAAGATTTAAGCCCCTCGGGCACAGTATCACTCACAATAAAGCTTCTCAGGCAAGCCTCTCAGTCATTCGTCACTCCACTATCAGTATCTCATGCTCTCACTTAAAACTCGTACTCAACAAGTACCATGAACACACACAAATGTTGCAGTGGGCAGCCCGCTCCACTACATATATATACTGCTGCGGCGTGCAGCCCGATCCATATAACATACATATATTGTTGCGGCATGTAGACCGATCCATATAATAGTCGATTGCGCTCACCAGGGGTGTACAGACTCCTGGAGGGGATTCTTCAGCCCAAGCGCTGTATCTGCTGCGGCTTGCAGCCCGATCCAATATGTATATTGTTGTGCCGTGCAGCCTGATCCATATATAACATATACATTGATGTGGCGTGCAGCCTGACCCACATATAATATATAACATATATATTGTTGCGTCGTGCAGCCCGTCCCATAACTATCTTCACATACTCGGTGCTCGGCCTAACACATATATACCGTTGCGACATGCAGCCTGATCCATAGCTATCCTCACATACTCGGCTCTCGGCCTGACTAACACACCCTCACAAGCCACTTGGGCAATTCATCTCAGCTCACGGGACTCAGCCCAAAATATTTTTTAGAGTTTTCAAAGCAGTGTGATATAAGTGAAAATAACAACAAGTAGGAAACATGACTGAGTTCACAATTGTTCTAACAGAATAGTGGTAGAATAGTGTAAAAGTACCCCTTAGGGTCTAAACAGATCGGCACAAGGCCCCAAACATGGCTCACAACTCATAAACAATTATAAACTCCTGAAAGATAGGATGTCGTAAGGTTTCAAATCGAATACGCATCTTAATAGTCACTACGGGACGAACTAAGTCACAATCCCTATCAGTGCACGCCCCCACGCTCGTCACCTAGCATGTGCGTCACCTTATTTATCAACACAATATCAAATAACGGGTGTCATACCCTCAGGTTTAGAGTTACAATCGTTAGTTACCTCAAAATAGCCCAAAATCCACTCTGCGATGCGCTTGCCCCTCGAATTGGTTCCCAAATGCTCTGAATCTAACAAAAATCAGATTAAGATCATCAATATACGCTAACGGAACAAAACCCAATCGGAAGATATAAATTTTAACACAATTCTCGAAATTCGGCAAAATCCAAGCCGCGGGCCCACGTCTCAAAATTCAATAAAATTTACGTCACTAGAATCCTCATCCTCCCACGATTCTATACATACCAAAAATTCCACAATCGGACCATAATTGCACACTCAAATCACCAAAAGAATTTCCAAATTCCATCCCCATTTTTCCCAACTTTTTCCACTTTAATTCTTCAAATTACAAGCCTAATCTGTTACAAAATAACATAGAAACGAGTTTTATGATTCGAGAACTTACCTCCACTGAAGACCTTTGAATTCCCCCTTCAATTTTCTCTCAAACAAGCTTAACCCGCATGCAACAATGGAAGAAATGAAAAAATATTCGCGGAGGCACCTATTTACACTGTTCTGCCCAGTTAATCCGCACCTGCGGACAATCATTCGCACATGCGGTCCCAGGTGCGCACCTGCGGTCCCAGGTGCGCACCTGCGGTCCCAGGTGTGCACCTGCAAAATCCCACTAACAGCCCAATTCTCGCTCCTGCGAGTCCTTTTCCGCACCTGCGGCTCCCCATCCGCAGGTGCGACCAAACCAGTAAATTCACACCAGCAGCTATTTTGCTGCAAATTCTTAAGTCCAATCCTCCGTTAACCATCCGAAATAAATCCCGATCCCCTCGGGGCCCCAACCAAACATACCAACAAAACCCTATAGCATCATTCAGACTTAGTCGAGCCTTCGAAACACCAAAAACAACACAAAAACACAAAAATTACATCAAATTCAAGCCTATGAACTTTAAAACTTCCAAATCCCGCCAATGATGCCGAAACCAACCAAAACATATCTGATTGACCTGAAAAATTGTACGCATACCCAAAATGACATTACGAACCTGCTCCAACTGTCGGAATTTCATTCCGAACCCTAAAGCCTATTTTCTACTGCCGACCGGAAAACACCAAAAACTAACCTTTGCCAATTCATGCCTAATTCTACACCGGATATGAAAACTTCATTCTGAACACACTCCTAAGTCCCAAATCACCTAACAATGTTATTTGATCCATAAAATCCTCATTCCGAGGTCGTTTACCTATAAGTCAACTCCTACTTGACTTTTTCAACTATTAAGATAATTAAAGAGACTAAGTGTCTCTGTTCTCATCATGACCACTCCGAACCCGAACCAACCGACCCACCACAACATAAATAAGCTAAGCAACATATGATGAAGCATAAATGGGGGAAACAGGGGCTTATCTCACGAAACAACCGGCCGAGTCGTTACAGCTTACCAACACTTCAGGGATGAATTTGTTTGAAGAAAATCGCCTCTAGGTCTTCTTAGTTCAAAAATATGGAGAAAATAGGGTTGGGGTTCTATTTAAGTGAACCCACTGCCCGACCCTCACACCTGCGGTGCTTGGGTCGCACCTGCTATAATTCCATGTGTAGAAAGCTACCGCTTCTGCGGAAATGGACTGGGCCTTGGGGGCCGCACCTGCGGAAGGTAATTCGCATCTCCGTATGCGCACATGCGCAGACAAGGGCCGCACATGCGGAAGTGGTCGCATCTCCGGGGCATCCACTCGCACCTGCGAGGTCACCCCTACGCAACAAGGCTCGAAGGTGCGGGCACACCAGAACTGGTGTACCAACAGATTTCTCAAGTTTAAAAACATCTCAAAGCCTACCCGAAACTCACCTGAGCCCTCGGGGCTCTAAACTGAACATGCACGCAAGTCTAAAAATATCATATGGACTTACTCGTACGATCAAATCAAAAAAATAACATTTAATAACCATGGATGTAACCTCAAAAATCATCATTTTTCTCAAGAACGCTCAAATTTCACTATTTCTCAACTGTACGTCCGAATCACGTCAAATCAACTCTGATTATTACCAAATTTCACAGATAGGATGTAAAAATCATAACGAACCTGTATCGAGGTCTGAAACAAAATATAGGCCCGATACCAACAGTTTCAAACCTTAATTAATTAATTTATTTCATTAAGAATCCAGCAAAACAATTTCTTAAAAAATGATTTCTAAGGCTAGGGACCTCGGAATTCAGTTCTGGACAAACGCCCAAGTCCCATATTTTATTGCGGACCTCCCGAGATCGTCGGAACACATATATGGGTCCGTTCACTAAAAATGTTGAACAAAGTCAACTAAAACCAAGTTTTAAATTCTAGAAATTACTATTTCTTATATTTTCACATAAAAGCTTTCCGGTTTCACGCCCGGATTGTGCACGTAAATTGAGGTAGTTAAAATTAATATTTTTATAGCTAATGAGCCTGGAATAGAGTCTTATTTTATAAGATGACCCTTTGGGTCATCACAATTACCCCTCCAGAGTTCACAGTTACAGAGTGGTCTGCTCAGGCAGAGTATGGCACCGTGTGCCAGCCACGCCTTTTCAGGATTGAGGCGTGATAGGGGAATAGTATTAGATACGGAAAAAAGAAAGGAAGAAAATCGGGAACAATAATGGCTCATCGGGACTGGAGACTGCATGGCCAGCTGCGTAAAAACAAGTTGTACAAGTTCGCCACATGTATTGGAAGTTTCTTTTTTTCAGAAAACAAATGCTTATGTACTTTTAAAGATAGAAGGAATAAAATAAATTCCTTGTCACGCCCCGACCTCGGGGAGCACGACCAATGCTAAACTGAGATGCCACGGTCAAGCTAGCATATTGGATGTTTTCCACCCGCGCTTAATCAATCACAATATAATAACAAATAACAAGAGATATGCATGAAAAGGCTAAAATTTTCCCCATTCTTATCCATTACTCAAGGAGATTCATTTTAAAATTTCAAAAATATTACAAGTTCATAATTACGAGGAAAAATATATTTTCCAAATACCAACACTTCTAGTTCATTACCCAACATCGTACACCACCCACAACATGACAATGAAGCCTCTATGTATAACAGAAGAGTAGTATGGAAGTGTCGACGACATCGCCCCAACTATACCTCAAAACACAAAGAACAGCATCAAGTGACATCAAGCCCGAAATAGAGTAGGGCTCACCAAAAACTGCTGAATAGGGAGTAACTGCTAACGAGGACCAAAGTTGTCCACTGGTGAACCACCTGCATCTATTGAAGATGCAGCGCCCCCGGACAAGGGACGTTAGTACATATAGAATAGAACTAGTATGTAAAACTAAATGTCCTTTTCGAAATAGAATGTCAATATAAGAAAGGGAAAACCATGGAAATAGCAAGCAATGATCAATGATATCCAAATGCCAAATTAAAATATAACAGTTTTCAAAACACGGAGATAATACTTTGAAGATGACAATCAAAATATGAAGATAATATTATTTTTGGTTGGGAGATATTTGTGCCGATATACCACTATGAATTTAGCACGGAGTCCGATCACGACCCGATCGGATAAGTCGTCTCACCAGAGACATCCAATCAAAATCACAACACCACCATGTGTGTGGCATTGCGTCTGATCTCGGCCTGATCGGCTGAGCGGTCTCACCACAATTCTGTATGGGTCGACATCACATTCCGCTATCAATCATCTCATCCCAATTAAGGGAAAGAATTTCATCCTATCAGCATGGGAATTTACCCCTGAATCACTCATACACAGGCACGTGTAGTTTTGGGGTTCGGTTGTTTCCACCTACCCTTCCTCGGTGACTAATGATCCTCCCATAAACAGTTTTTTGATTTGCATACAAGGGAAATAGAACTATAATTGCATTGACATCATAACCTTTCACACCGTATAGGGCTTCATTAGTACTTTCAACCACTTACAACATTATTATTTCATTGGCTCTCTTGGACATACATATGATTCTTCATTCATGGCACGATGGACGTATTTCATATTTCACACTTACATATCTTTACGTTAAAGGGTCATCATCATAAGCGTCAACATATAAAATATTCCGAAAATCACAACTTTAAATTCATTAGTAATGAAGGATTTAAACACAACAGATTGCTTTCCAAGAAATTGAGTAAAATGATTGGCAATCCAACTGCAAGTTAAGATCAGAAACGAGCAAAACGCCATTTATTCTTGAAATACTTTTCCCCAAAAGGGCAATTCACAATTTCAACACATGAGTATGTAACAGCTCAAAATACATTAGAAATATTTACTAAGCATAACATTAGTTGAAACAACCACATTTAGGCATGACTTGAGTACATAAGCTTTCAGGAAAATTTATTTTCGAAGTCAATTTGAAATAGTTAAATAAAGTCTCATTTCATAACCTTTCTCACATCATATTATTTCAATGGCACTACTGGCCACAAGTATAACTTCCATTCTTGGCACGGTGGCCACACTCAACTCACTTCTTTCACTTTCAAGCATCTTTATAGATTATCAACAGTATGAGCATTCCAAATCAAGGTCTTAAGTGTATATATGAGCAATAGGAATTATAGACGCATGGATTATTCTTTCCAAGTTATGCATAATGGACTTTCATTTGAAACATGAATTGAAGTTATAGCACTTTAACACATAAACCAAACTTGAACACATTCCCGAAGGAGATCATGATGAGATAGGAGTAATTGGAACACTTTTTGAGTACATATATCTTTCGAAACTTCGCTTACTCTGGATAATAAAATTTATTGGGAACAACTCGGAACATGAGGATAAGGGACTTGAGCCAACCATACTTGAAACTTACGGGAACATCATGGAATTCAATTCTAAGAGAGTAGTTTAGCCAACATACCTTGCTTTTAGATTTCCTTAAATTACTACAATGTTACGAAAATCCTAGAAATCCCAATCTAGTTTGAGACATAACAAAATTAAACACAAAATAGGAAGAGATTCATGGTTTCATCTCATTTGAGTATTTTATCAAACACTAGGTGTGCAAATTTGACCACAAGGTTCTTCTACAAGTTTTCCTTCACTCCACAACCCATTCAATACCAAGAGTTTACTCACGTTAGCTCAATTACCTTCCCACCATCCTTATAGCTACATGCATGCATAAATAACAACTCTCATGCCTAATAATCACACTCCCCATTACCCATCTTCTACCCAAACTCAAAATTGAAGACTAGTGTTAGAACCTTACCTCTTGGGTGATGATCTTGTGAGAATTTCCTTCATTCTTGAATATTGGGGCAAGAATGGATGAGTAGAATTGCTATGTCTTCTCCCTCTCTCTCTCTCAATGTTACTCTAACTTCTCTCTAAAAATATCAGATTTTTTCCTTCAAAATGAGTCCCATAGGATATTAATCAAAATGGGATCGTCTAAGAAAATTTCCAAAAATGATCCCTGAAGTCAATTATGTGGTAGCAGAACGGATATGTGGCTAACGGAATCAATATGTGGCTAGCAGAATGGCCACAAAATAGTATGTCAATTACGCGATACAATCTCGCGGTAGCCGAATCATTATGCAGCTAGCAGAATGGTATTCAAAATTTTCCCTTTTTTCTGTTCCACTCGGCGGCGTGCCTGCGGTCTTCGGAGTAATTCTGGGGTCGCATAATGGACCGTAGAAACACCATGTTCTACAACAACTTACCTCTAACTCCCCAATGCATTGTAAAACCCATAAAGTATGCATTGTGGCTCATTTCCTACAACCATCAAACACATTAGTCTACCTCGGCACCACAAAACCTCGGGTTCTAGGTGAAATTTTACGGGGTCTTACAACCTTTTTATTTTTATCTTGATTCGTTTCAAAATGATGAGTTGATATAAACATTTGAAAGTTAACAATATACTTCAAATTTTTTTGTCGGAATAAATAGGAGACGTCCTCTTCAAGAGCACCGTAAACATAAAAGGGCCCTCTTTTGTGAAACCCTTAGAATAAAGGGTTGATTCTGAAAGAATTTATGCTCGGTATCAGAAATATCAGATGAAAATGTGCTTGAAGCTTTAAGTAACTCAATGCAAAGAAAATGTATCATGCACAACACTTAAACGAAATTCTTATTTATTTATCAAAAGTGCTAAACTCGACGAAAAGTCTGGCATAACTATAGAAGTACAAGAAAAAGAACAAAATGGAAAAATCTAAGCATTATTGTAGTCGAAGTTCGGAGGGAGAGAACCATTTGTGCCCCCTTGTAGATTCTCGAATAATCCAAACTAGTGCTGGATGAGTCAGTTGCGGTAGGCTGAATAGGGAGACATTCTCGAGTGGTTAACTCAAGTGCTCGGGCCTTGGCGATGCAATCATCAATATTAACAATGCCCGTTTTGGCCTCTTCCAACGTTTTTCTCCTTATATGATACATAGAATACGTCTTTTCAAATACGAGGGAATCCCCTTGGTGTGGAGATTTTCCTTAAGCCTGTCAACCTCCACCTGAATGTTGTCCCTCTCGGATCTCGTGGTATACAGGGTAAAATCAAGATCGTGGATTCTAGATAGGTGAAGCCGGTTTTGATCCATGATCTTCTTAAATCTCTCCTTCATTCTGTCCATATTCTCTTCCACGGCATTAACCTCATCGGTTTAGGAGATCAAGGCTGCCTCCAAGTTATTCACTTGTTCAATGGAGGCATACTCGTGCTCAGCAGCAGCAAGCGCGTCATCTTAAAGCTCAGCCCACTTAGTCTTAGCATCTTGGAATTGTGCATGCAATTAAGTGGCTTCTTGGCTGTGGGCCATCGATTCTTGCTCACTCTTCTACAATCGGGCCTCAAGTTGTCCTGCCTCAACAGCTTTTGCCTCCAGCACCGGGATGTGTGCAACAAGTTGACCCCTTTCAACTAATTTTTGATCGCATTCATAGGCAAGTCCTTGTTTTTTAGGAATCAATGTCTGAATGCCCTCGAAAGCAAGAAAGTTGGCATGTAAAGAAGAATGTCAAAGTTATAAATCCTGTTATAATAGATAGATATAGAACAAGGGATAAGAGGAAAATACAGTACCACTGCCGCATTATGCATTGCATTTTTCAACAAACACTCCCCCCAAAGGGAGTGTATCTTCTTCTTATATTTCTCTAAAGCTAGCACCTTCAGGTGGTTAGCAAGCTCCACCGATCGTGACAGAATATGGCACTCCTCCTCCCTCAAGTATTGGGGAAAGGGATGAGTAATTGTGCCTCGAATTCCCATGGTTATCTTTCACCGGTGGAAGAGATACAGTGGGTGCTAGTGGTGAAGGTGCAGTTGGTGTAAAGGGGCGTGAAGTCATTTGCGTTAAAGGTTTAGAAGCAGCTACAATGGGAGCGGTGCTGATTATTGGTTTCTCGTTGATCGAAGGCAGAAGAGGCCTGGAATCCAACCTCCTAGGACCATAAATAGCAACAGGGTCGGAAAAGCTAGAATCGACATCCTCTATTATCTCCATTTCACCCCAAAATGCTCATACCTCACCTTCGGTTGTGGTTTGAAGCTCTCCCGGTTGAGCATTCAGTTAGCTAAATTCTCCTTTGAAGGGAAGCCTCTTCATCACTAGCTGCCCCTTCATCCTCAATGACCATTGTGACCGTGGTCGGCTCGGTCGTGGACTTTTCTATTTTCTTTTTTTCCCCAACTAAGGAAGAATGTCGCTTTTTTGTTACTTGTTCTCTGGCTGGGGACTCCGGGAGGAAGAACCATCATCGGGGGCTGATCTGAGGGCACTGCTTTGAGCAAGGACAATTTTTAGCATCCTCATAGCCTCTACAGGGTCAGCCAAAATATCCACCTCGGAGCAGGTGAAAGATCCTTGCGGGAGTTATGAATCAAGCAAAAAATGGAGTTAGCGAAGGTTACTTATTTTCATACAAAGATGAAAGGAAAAAGGAATCTATTTACCATGGTTCTTGGCCATCCACCCATACTTAGGGGCCATTTCCTTCCACTGGTGGGTTTCTGGCGTTGTAATATCCAGAAGCTTCTTAACCCACTTGTCCATGCCGTGAACCCGTGGTGGTGTCTACTGGGTAGCTAAAACAACAAAAATAAAGAGGTCAACAATGAAGGGAAATGGCCTCTTTACAAAGGAAAGAGATGAATAAATTAAAAACTTATATGAACGATTCCATGATTCATGAAAAGATGGAGTTGTGACCGGGATGATATCCCTATTAGAAATGATGACAAATCACTCCATCCATCCATTGTCACTATTATCATCGAACGATGGTGAGAAAACGTGATGTCCACGTTTGCTGAATTACCCCCCAATGGAAGATATAGGGGGAGTAGAGATTCATTATGTGTGCCAGGGTTAGTGTTTTCCTAGTCTCCATGCACAACCGGCATAGACAAGTTATTTTTTGCCATATAGATGGGACTACTTGTGCCAAGCAGACCTGGTACCGGTGGCAGAACACCAAAATCACGGGGTCGAGCCCTTCGCTCAAGGAAAATGGGCCAAAAGTGAAGAGATACATAAAGACAAACGTAAAACCTCCCAACGTAAAGGTAACCCGCTCAATCAAATCCGGAGCAAGGATGTTAAGATATAGGCAATTGCAGTACTCCTTCACAGTAGGAATACTTGAAGGGCGAATATAGGAAGGGTACCTGCTAACGGCCCAAGTCCATGGGGATGTGGATGGGAACTTCTCTTAGAAGTCATTTACAATACTCAGTTGCTTGGGTATAATGGTGCTTAACGTAGGAGGATCAATGTCAACGTCACTTCTTTGTCTTTGTTTTCTTTGGGCCTCCACCGAAGAGAAGACTAGAGTTTATAAAAGATTCGGTAGAAAAAGCCATGGTAATGGAAGGGCAGTAAAATTTTAGAGAAAGTTAGAGAAGATGAAAGCTTTTCTAATCAGGAGAAGCTTGAGTGTAAAGAAGATGATAAACTTATGAAAATTTTGGAAGTGAATGAGGTAAAATGATGAGTATAAGTAAAGATATAGACGGCAAAAATCGTGGTCATGATTACCTCGAGAACCAGAGAAAATATTGTTGAATCGTGAGGAAACACGTGTTCGGGGTATTAAATGCGAGAAGACGTGCATCATTTCAAGCGCCAGAGACTGTTCATAAGATTTCCCACAAAGAAATGGATCTTCACCAACTTCCCGGTGACACAAAGTTATGCCACCGGAAAGAAGGGGGGCTATCTGTATAGGGTAAAATTGGTCCATAATAAATGATCAAATGATATGCCACATGAAACCGAAGATAGGTAAAAGGCGAATCACGTGACAACCAGCACCGGGAACAATAACTGCAGTTGGTACCGGATAAACCCCGAAAGGAGCCTAGTCAATGGGAGCAGTTTGAATGTTTTCCATCAGATATCATTCAATGAACAATATTCCCTAACTTTAAATGGCTATCCGCTGTAGAGAATATTTGCATGCATGGTTTGCCATTACATATTCATCAACGGCCCTTTATTGTCATTTAAGAGGGGCTTGATCTTAAGATCATGTTTCCCTAGTTATAGCTATAAATAGTAGGCTCAACATCCATTATAAGACAAGAAATTCTTGGCAAAACTTATGACGTATTACACTTTTGCTCTCAATTAAAATAACTTTATTTTCTTTCAATATTGTTCTTATTTCTGTCTTCAGAGATGTTGTTCCCAGAGCCAGACTTTCCATCTTCTTCAATCTTAATTGCTAAGTCTTACTTTTGATCTTGTTTATATACTATTCTTTCGATCAATTCAGTTCGCTTGTCTATAAACCATATAATAAATTCAACTGTACCATTTTACTGGTAAGCATTATCTGCTTTGCAAGGATTATAATTATAGTATTGTGTTAAAATTTATAGACCAAGCTAGGATTGTCCGATAAATTATGTAAGAGTTCACTTTGAAACGCCTGCAGTTATTCTTGAGCTTGACTAAATAAACTAAGTATATGTGCGTGTGATGAGAAATTACCACCTCATCTTAAGGCTATTCCTATGATTTCATGAACTTGAGTTGCCATCAGTAAGATACTGATTTGGGTTAGAAGAACTCTCACATCACTCCCCCGTTTAACTTATTTTAGAATGAAGAACTCTCATTTTACTGGCCATTTAACAGATGGAACTAGACTAATCTATTTTATCGAAGAAATTCTACAACTATAAAAAAGAACCTGAGGTTACCAAATCTTTTGTTGTGTCCAAACGCACACGCAAGTATACGCGGTCAATAAGTAACAAAGTGATGAGGAAGTATCATTCTCACAAGGATTATGATCAACTATTGTCCTATCTAAACTATTTAAACATTTGTTGCTCAAGTGGTTGTGAAGAAAATGATTTTAATTTTTATTAACTAAATTACTACGAAACTAATAAGCAATTAAGAAAATAAGATTGCAAGTACATTAACCAAACATGTAGGAGTGAATTTAATATGATGGAAATATTCAGGGATTACAAGATTAATATCTCTCCTATCGAGTTCTTTTCGTTGATTTACGCACTTGATTTATCTAATTTGTTGATTAGCAGGGTTAATTATGCTCGCAAAGTTCTTTCAATGCTTCGCTCACCTATTCAAGCCAACCTAAATACTATACGTCTATAGAATTTGGATTAAAGATAACGCATGTGTATTCCTGAAAAAATAACCAAGTAAGGCAACTAGAATATTTCTATCCTAATCGCGAATCTATTCCCTGATGCTCAGATTCAAGAACTTACTATGTTCAATCATATATGCAATCTATAGTTCCCACTTTTGAATTCCACAATAAATTCATAGATAGTACTTTATTGTCAGATACACAATAGAGTAATTAAGTGCCACATTAAATAAACAAATTAATATGATAAACCACACAAAACAATCAATTGTCAAACAACAATAGTCAATAACAACCCATAACCCCAGAATAATGAGGTTCTTAGCCAATCATGATAAAGTTAAACAATTTCATAAGTGCTGAATAGTTGAAAATACTAAGAAAGATGAAGAAAAACTGAGAATTCTTCATCCCGAGTACTCCGGGATTATTTTTTCCTCTGAAACTGGCATCTCCCCGTCTGAAATAGTTATAGACTTCTTTTATACAAGTTGTGGGTGTGTAGGACCGTCAAAACCTTGTCTCGAGAAAAATAGGAAAGTGGCATGTCACTTAGTGTTCAGGGTAGCGCATCACACTAGCCGTGGCGCTAGATTGTTGGCTAAAATTTCTAGATCTGTAAACTGCGCCATGGTAGCACGATGCACTACCCAGGGTTCTACACTGGCCCATTTTATCATTTTGTTCACTTTTTGGCTCAAATCGTACACTTTTGTCCCACATTGACTTCCGATTACTCCTACACGTAAAAATACCACGAATTAACACAAATTATTATATTACACATCCGAAATCTACGAAATAAGAGTGAAATACGAGGCAATGTGCACATAAATATACATACTTTAAGCCGAATATCAACACCCCACACTAGAAATCTTGCTCTCTCTCGATCAGTGGAACTCTCAACTACACCCCAACAACTTACATATTAACTATGGAGGAGCTATTCAATTTTCAATCATACACTCTACCTTTGACTATGGTCGATACCGACAATCAAGCATGAACATACGAAATTCACATTCTTCATGTTTTAAACATACCCAAGTATAAACATTTCAATTCAAAAAATTAAAACAACCTACCCATAATCACCCTACCTGAAGAGCAGACTTGCTAAAACTAAGCACCATCAACTCACGCACTCTCCCAACAAAAGAAGTTAACAACATTACTAATCTATCATGAGATCAAGTGCCCTCGCCAACAAACAAGAGAGTGAATATTAAAATTTTCCACACATTCAAATATCACTTTGAACATAATTTCAGGACCTCACTCACTTGCACAATATTTTTTCAATCTCTCCAAGAAATTCATGTGCATCCCATGGTCGTACCATAAGCTCTCCCGTAGTGTACATCTCTACTAATCTAAGCTAGCCAAGTCTACGATCAATTAGGATTTTATGGGTTGTAATATAGGCTAAGGAACGGGTAAGATACATTTAGGAATAGTGACTAACCCTCCTAATCACTTTAAAACACTACGCACAAGAATCTAACATATATTCTTCTCAGCCAATTCACTCGCCACAAACCATACACAACATGATCAATAAAGCACTCATATATCCCCACTAGCACTAATTAGGAAGATTAGGAGGTGTGTTTATTTTCTCTTTTTTTTCTTGTTGACTATAAAAATTATTTGTATTTTTCCTTGCATTTTTTTCTTCTTTCCTACAAACACTCCATACGTTAAGGTTCATCGGCTAGTAGCCTTTTTCTACAACTCTAGTGCACCTTATAGTCTCTTCCGTGGTTCCACTCGAAAGATCGCCATCTCTTACCTTACTTCTTTTAGCGGCTAAGTGCCTTTGTAAGTGAAGGTTCAAAAGGCTCAAGTTTAGAACAAAATAGGGATACGACTTGTAATGTAGATGCCAGGGAAAATGTCTATAGGCTCAAAAGGGCTAGCAATGGGAAAATTTTATTTATATGTGAAAAACGCATCTATGATCGAGCAAAGAACTGCCTACATCATCTCCTATACCAACACAACTTAATGATTTCGATTCGATTAACACACAGGGCAAGTTATAGACTATACAAGATAATACAAAATATCACAAATTCTCACACACACATTGCAAATGACTCAATCAAGACGGTAATGTTCAATCTCAAGTCGAGCAAGCACAAAAAGTTGAGAATTTTAAGCAATAATGCAGTAGGTGACATACAAGTCAAACAACTGAGAACAGGTGTCACAGAGTAGGCTATTTATTTCACTTAGGCATCACAATTCAAATAATATAACAGGAAGACAGAGCGCATGTCATAGACTATGTGCCAGCACCAAAGATTCCAATAGGTATCTAGAGCACTCAGTCTTCATCCTACACTACTCCTAAAAAGATAACTTCAAAATACTGATTCAAGCTACACCCTCGAAAAAGAAGCGGCGCCTAAAGAAAAACCAAGGGAATTACTACCTAACTATCCTAATAAAAGCAAAAGAAAATATTTTCGGTATTATTAATCGGACCTTAATCCCTCAAGAAAGCTGTCTAGGAGATCCATCACCAATAAAAGTCTGAGTTTTTTTTAATATTTTTTTAATAAGTCTACTATTCTAAACTAGACTACTACTAACTACGGGTTCTATAAAAAACTAATGAGAAAGAAAACTTTTATACAATTACACTCAGAAAGTAGTTCCCCCACCCTACACTTATATCATACATAGATCTCAATGCATGGTTCATAGAGAAAGATATTAAAACAAAGATGAGAAATACTCTCTGAAATCCTCTAGGGCCTAGCTAGAAATATGGTCCTCAATATTAAGGGTCGGGACGACCTCACACTTAAGCTCAAATATGCTTCTCAGCTTCAACTTCAAGTAATCAGACTTCCCCTAATTTACAAAATAAAACAAACAAAATGTAACACAAAAATAAATAAATAAAATACATGTCGGTTTATCTCCCAACAAGAACCTTAGTTATAGTCGTGGCACGACTCCACTACTCTGCTCAGGCTGGGCGCTTTCACTTCCTCATCATTCTACGGAGTTTTGTCTTTTTGCACGCTTTAGGAGGATATCCTCTTTCCTCTCTGGCCAATTTCTCTTTTACCTTTGTCATTCAGCTCGCAACGCCACTTCTTCTAACTTGATTTGTTTCCCATGCCAGTAGGCTCCATATAAATACCTTACTCTATCAACTTCAATTTTACTACAAAGATCATGCACAAATCATCATAATGCTTAGGAAGATTAAGCCCCTTGTACACATTAAATATGATTTCTTCATCATGCACTCTCATCCTTAGCTTTCCCTCCCCCACATAATGCCCCTCAAGTGGCCAAGAATGGTCGCCCCAAAATAATTGGAACCACATCATCAGCCATGTAGTCATGAGTAATGAAATCCGCGGGAAAGATGAACTTCCCTACTCACACCAGCACATCTTCTATCATTCCTTTAGGCACTATTAATAATTGATTTGCTAGTTTTAGAGTTATAGTAGTAGGACTAGGTGCTCCTATGTCGAGCTGCTTGAAAATGACAATGGCATCAGATTAATACTTGCCCCCATATCGTATAGGGCTCTACTTACCTTGTGTTTTCCAATCGTCAGGGGAATTGTAAAACAACTGGGATTCTTCAACTTAGGTGGTAGCTTACTCTGTACTCTAGCACTGTACTCCTCAATAAGTGAAACCATTTTAAACTCTGTCAACCTTCTTTAATTAGCCATAATATCTTTGATATACTTAGCATATTTTGGAATTTCACGTAGCAAATCAAACAATGGAAGATTCAATTTAATTTAGGTCAGCATATTAAGAAATTTGTTGAACATCCTTTCATCACTTTTCTTCTTTAATCTTTGTGGGAAGGGAGGTGGTGGACTTGAATTTCGAGTCCTTTTACTTTTCTCAGTTTCTTTCGTAATATCCACCACCGTTTTAGGAACCAGTTCACACTCAGGCGTGACTTTTTCTTTCTTTGTTTTTGGTATTTCTTCCAATTCTCTACCATTACTCAAAGTTATAGCATTTACCTGAGGATTCTTATTTGTATCACTTGGAAGGGCCCCTATAGGTGTAGTATTTTATTGTGCAGCTAACTGGCTAATCTATCTCTCTATATTTTGAAATTCAGTCCTCAATTGCTGGTTGTCTGTTCGAAGCTGTTGGTTATCAATTAACAGCTATTTCAACATATCATTGCTGCTTTCTTCTACCTGTCGGGGTGATTTTTGAGGCAGATTGTAGTTCCCTTGAGGTCTATATTGATTTTGAGTAGCTTGATTTCCACCCCATGAGAATATGGGTGATTCCTCCAGTTGGAATTATATGTGTTCCCATATTATTTTTTTTGGTTCATTGGACCTCTTCCTTGCTAGCCCACGTAATAAATATAATCGGGATTCATCGGAAATTGGTCACTCATATGTCCATCTCCACATATATCATAACATATGGCCAACCATTGAAACTGATGCACCTGATGCCCGTATTTCGTTGCCATCATAGCCACTTGGTTGGTAAGTTTAGAATTTATGCCTGCACGTCTTCCATGTCATCTAGCTCAAGTGTACCTACTGCTTTCTATTTTATCATCCTTCTTGGTTCACCCTCACCTTGCCAGTTATGATCGTTTGAAGTGAAATTGTTCAGTAGAGTCCGAATTTCACAGTATGTTTTGCATTCAACTTCCTCCACAAGCTGAGTCTATATTTAATTTGGAGGTCTCGTCCAATCCATCCACAAACATATGTCCCAACAACTGATTATCCTAACAATGATGCGGCCAGTCTCTAAATAGCTACTTGTATCTTTCCCAAGCTTGACGAAGAGTCTCTCAACCTCATTGTTGAAACCCAAGAATATGGCTCCTCAGCGACTTTGTCTTCTTAGTGGGAAAGAATCTGGTTAAGAATTTTCGTGCTAGATCATCCTAAGTGTGGATCGAGTTTGTGGGCTCATTATTTAACTATTCCTTTGCTTCCTTCATCAAAGAAAAGGGGAAAAAAACTAGTCTGACATAGTCCTTGGGGACGTTTGGATAGTTGTATGTATGTGTAATCTCCAAAAAAAACTTTGTATATGACTTTGGGGATCTTCACTCGGTAAACCCACAAATAGCCTTATTCATTGAATCAATTGCACTATGTACTGCTTCAGCTTGAAGTGCCCAGTTATATCATGCTTCACGATAGCCTGAGTCATGTTCACGAGGCTACATCTTGCAGCCTCAATCATTGATCTCTCTTAATTTTCTGCCATCTCGATTAGGTATGGTTGGACTACAACGCCCAATTCAACAATTATTGCTATTGCTTTCGCCTCCCTCCTTAACTTGTACAAGAGTCTTTCGGGTTCAAAATAAAGTTGCGGAAGATTGTTCAAACTATTACTTCTTATTAACATTTAATGTGAACACATGTACAGTCAGCAACATAAAAACAAATTAAATCTCGAACAAAATTAGATAAAAGCTTCAAGTAGCTAATTTCTAGATCCCTGGCAACGGTGCCTAAAACTTGTTGGGTCCAAATGCACACACAAGTATATGCGGTCAACAAGTAATAAAGTGATGAGAAAGTACCATTCCCACAAGGATTATGATCAACTATTATCCAATCTAAACTACATATACATTTATTTCTCAAGTGGTTGTGACGAAGATGATTTTGATTTTTATTAACTAAATTACTACGATACTAATAACCAGTTAAGAAAATAAGATCTTAAGTAGAGTAAACAAACATGTAGGAGTGAGTTTAATATGATGGAAATATTCTGGGATTACAAGATTAATGTCTCTCCCATTGAGTTCTTTTGGTTCATTTACGCGTTTGATTGATCTAATTTGTTGATTAGCAGTGTTAATTATGCTCGCGCAGTTCTTTCAATGCTTCGCTCGTCTATTCAATCCAACCTAACTATAGAATTTGAATTAAAAAGAACACATGTGTATTCCTAAAAAAATAACCAAGTAAGGCAACTAGAATGTTTCTATCCTAATCGCGAATCTATTCTCTGATGCTTGGATTCAAGAACTTACTATATTCAATCTTATATGCAATCTATAGTTCCCACTTTTTGTAACGACCCGGCCGGTCGTACCGTGAGATTAGCCCTGTTACCCTCGTTTCCCCAATTTCTACTTTATCATAAGTTGCTTAGCCTATTTATATTGTGTTGGGTCGGTTGGTTCAGTTTTGGAGTGGTTGTGATGAGAACTGAGATACTTAGTCTCTTAAACTAGCTGAATAGTTGGAAAAGTCAACTGGGAGTTGACTTATTGGTAAACGACCTCCGAATGTGGATTTTATGGCTTGGATAGCTTCGTTAGGTGATTTAGGACTTATGAGTGTGATCGGAATGATGTTTTGATGCCCGGTGTATAATTAGGCTTGAATTGGCGAAAGTTAGTTTTTTGGCGATTTCCGATCGGCAGTGGAAAATAGGGTATCCGAGTCGGAATGGAATTTTGGAAGTTGGAACAGGTTCGTAATGTCATTTTGGATATGTTTGCAAATTTTCAGGTCAATCAGATGTGTTTTGGTTGGTTTCGGCATCATTAGCAAAATTTAAATGTTTTAAAGTTCATAGGTTTGAATTTGATGTTATTTTGGTATTTTTGTGTTGTTTTTGGTGTTTCGAAGGCTCGATTAAGTTGGAATGATACTATGGGGTGTGTTGGCATGTTTGTTTGGGGCCCCGAGGGGCTCGGGATTGATTTCGGATGGTTAGCGGAGGTTTGAACTTAGGAAATTTGCAGCAAATAGCTGCTGGTGTTAATTTACTGGTGTGGCCGCACCTGCGGATGGGGAGCCACAAGTGGGATTCCGCAGGTGCGAAGGACCTTGCGAAGGTGCGAAGAGAGGCTAGGTAGGAGGAATCCGCAGGTGCGAAGGGTAATCGCAGGTGCGAAGTTTGGACTGTTTGTGGGATTTCGCAGGTGCGCACCTGGGACTACAGGTGCGGGTATGTAGGTGCGAATATTTGACCGCAGGTGCGGATTAACTGGGCAAAACAGTATAAATAGGTGCCTCCGCAAAAATTTTGTCATTTCTTCCATTGTTGCGGGCGGTTGAGCTTGTTTGAGAGCAAATTGAAGGGGAAATTTGAAAGTCTTCAGTGGAGGTAAGTTCCCGGATTATAAAACTCGTTTCTATGTTATTTTGTAACGGATTAGGCTTGTAATTTGAAGAACTAAAGTGGAAAAACTTGGGGAAAATGGGGAGGAAATTTTGAAATTTTTTTGGTGATTTGAGTGGTAATTATGGTCCGATTGTGGATTTTTTGGTATGTATAGAATCGTAGGAGGGTGGGGATTTTAGTGACGTAAATTTTATCGAATTCTCAGATGTGGGCCCGGGGCTCGGGTTTGGCTGAATTTCGAGAATTGTGTCTAAATTGATAGTTTTCGATTGGGATGTGTTCCTTTAGCGTATATTGATGATGTTAATCTGGTTTTGGTTAGATTTGGAGCAATCAGGAGCCAATTTGAGGGGCAAGAGCATCGGGGATTAGTATTGTGGCCCGGTAGAGGTAAGTAATGGTTATAAATCTTGTCCTGAGGGTATAAAACCCCGGACTTCATATTTCTCACTGTTCTTAGAATGGTGCACATATCAGATGACGAGTATATAGCGCGCACTGATTTTTGGATTGGACTTGGTCCTCTCCGCGACAACTATTGAGTTGTGTATTTTACTCTAAAGCATGTGTTAAATTGTGTTCTAAAGACTATTGCTATATTTGGGCTATAAGCCATGTTTGAGGCCTCGTGCCGACTTGTTTAGACTCCTTGGGGTTTTTGCTGCTGTTTCCTCACTATTAATTTATGATTTACACTCTGCCATGTTATGTTTAACTAATTTCGAAACTCAGCCTTATTTATAATGTATAAAATAATGCTTTTTGGTCGAGTACCCCATTTTACTGATATGCCCGAGGGGCTTTTGAGAGTTTCTGACTGAGTGAGGCCAAGGGCGTGATTTGTGAGGATATGATACGTCACGAGGTGGCTTGATATTAGCGCTTGAACTGAAGGAGCCCCTCCGGAGTCTGTACACATCCCCAATGAGCGCAGGTACCTACTGAGTGCGAGTGCTGAGTGTCGAGTGTCGACTGACGAGTGATTGGGAGGCATGAGTGACAGTGAGGTTTCCCGATGGGCTGATACTAAGTGGCTGTGAGGTGCTGAATGATGTTCTGCCCGAGGGGCGATTTATGATCCATGTTTTTTCCCGAGAGGCTACTTATGATTATTTCATTTTACGCTAAATCCTTTCGGTTATTTTTATTTCTGAAATTGTTGGAAAACACATTTTTCAAAGGATTTTTCTGAAGTTGGATTTTAAGTGTCACGACCCCAAATCCTAAACCGGCCGTGATGGCGCCTATCGTGGAACTAGGCTAGACAATTCACATACTTACAGCTTCTTTCCAAAAACCCCAACTCATTTTCAAGCATTTCATAAAGTATATGGAATTACTGAATTCATTAGGCAAAATAAACAGCTAAATAGCAAGATATACCAACAAGTCATGAACATCTAAGAAATATTCCAACAAATATACTATTATAATACGAAACCTCCGAACGAATAGCAAGATACAACAAAATAAGGGAAAACATAAATGATGCGGACGTTGAACAACTACCTCTATATCCCGAACTTCGGCTCCGCACGGATATAGATGGCTAATGCTCAGCATCAGCACCTGAATCTGTACACAGGGGTGCAAGGAGTAATGTGGATACGCCAACTCAGTAGTAATGAAGATAAATCAAGTCTAAGTGGCAAGAAACACATAAAAATCAATATCAACAGTTCACAATATGCACGGCCTTTCTTTCCAACAGTATATCAATAGACGTCATCATGCCTTAAAACCAACTTCAGAAAAATCCTTTGAAAAATATGTTTTCCACCAATTTCAGAGGTAAAAACAACCGAAGGATTTAGTGTCAAGACAAAATAAATCATAAGTAGCCCTTCGGGCAAAAACATGAATCATAAATCGCCCCTCGGGCAGAACATCACTCAGCACCTCACAGCCACTCAATATTCAGCCCCCCGGGCAACTTCACTCTCACTCATGCCTCCTAATCACTCATCACTCGGCACTCGGCACTCAGCACTCAGTAGGTACCTGCGCTCACTGGAGGTGTGTACAGACTCCGGAGGGACCCCTTAAGCCCAAGCGCTAATAACAAGCCACCTCGTGGTGTATCATATCCTCACAAATCAGGCCCTCATCCTCACTCAATCAGAACCTCTCAAAAGCCACTCGGGCGTATCAGTAAAACGGGGTACTCGACCTAAAACATAATTTTTAAATCTCAAAATAGTGTAAATCAGGCTGAGTTTTGAAAATAGTTAAGCACAATATGACTGAGTGTAAATCGTAAATAAACAGTGAGTAAAATAGCAATAAAAAGCCCCCAAGGGGTCTAAAAAAGTCGACACGAGGCCCCAAACATGGCTTATAGCCCAAATATAGAAATAGTCTTTAGAACACAATTCAACATATGGTTTAGAGTAAAATACGCAACTCAATAGTTGCCGCGGAGAGGACCAAGTCCAATCCAAAAATTAGTGCGCGCCACATACTCGTCATCCGACATGTACGCCATTCTAAAAATAGTGAGAAATATGAAGTCCGGGGTTTCGTACCCTCCGGAAAAGATTTATAACCATTACTTACCTCTACCAGGACACAATACTAATCTGCGATGCTTTGGCCCCTCAAATTGGCTCCCGATTGCTCTGAATCTAACCAAAACCAAATTAACATCATCAATATACGCTAAAGGAACAAAACCCAATCGAAAATAATAAATTTAGACATAATTCTTGAAATTCGGGCAAACCCGAGCCCCGGGCCCACGTCTTGGAATTCGATAAAATTTACATCACTAGAAACCTCGTTCTCCCAGGATTCTACACACACCAAGAACAGCACAATCGGACCACAATTGCCTACCCAAATCGTCAAAAGAATTTTCCCAAACCTCCTCCCATTTTTCCAAACTTTTTCTACTTTAATTCTTCAAATTACAAGCCAAATCCGAACAAAATAGCATAGAAATGACTTATATAATCTGGGAACTTACCTCCACTGAAGATCCTCGAATTCTTTCTTCAATTTGCTCTCAAACAAGATCCACTCGCATGCAACAATGGAAGAATAACCAAAATTTTGTGGAGGCACTCTTTTATAATGTTCTGCCCAGTAAATCCACACCTGCGGACCTTTCCTCGCACCTGCGGCCCCGCACCTGCGGTCCCAGGTGCGCACCTGCAAAATCCCACTAACAGACTAATTCTCGCACCTGCGATCACTTTTTAGCACCTGCGGCTTCGCAGGTGCGGCCAACTCTTCGCACCTACGGACTCTTCCTGCCTAGCCTCTATTCGCACCTGCGCATGGACATTCACACCTGCGGCGTCACACCTGCGGCTGCCCATCCGCAGGTGCGACCACACCAAAAGATTAACACCAGTAACTTTTTGCTGCAATTTTGCTAAGTTTAAACCTCCGCCAACCATCCAAAATCAATCCCGAGCCCCTAGGGGCCCCAACCAAACATACCAACACACCCCATAGCATAATTCAAACTTAGTCGAGCCTTCGAAACACGAAAAACAACATAGGAACACCAAAATTACATCAAATTCAAACCTTTGAACTTTGAAACTTCTAAATTTCGCCAATGATGCCGAAACCAACCAAAAAACATCCGATTGACCTGAAAATATCCACACATATCCAAAATGCCATTACAAACCTGCTCCAACTGTCGGAATTCCTCTCCGACCCCGATAGCCTATTTTACACTGCCAACCGGAAATCGCCAAAAACTAAATTTTGGTAATTTAGGGCTAATTCTACACCGGACATCAAGATTTCATTCCGAACACACTCCTAAGTCCCAAATCACCTAACGAATCTATCTAAGCCCTAAAATCCGCATTCTGAGTTCGTTTACCAATAAGTCAACTCCCGGTTGACTTTTTCAACTATTAAGTTAATTTAAGAGACTAAGTGTCTCAATTCTCACCACAACAACTCTGAACCCAAACCAACTGACCCAACATAACATAAATAGGCTAATAAACATATGATAAAATAGAAACGGGGGAAACAGGGCTAATCTCACGAAACGACCGCCTGGTCGTTACATTAAGGCATGTTGATTTCATATATCTATGTATATATTGTTGGAAAGAAAGGCAGTGCATATTGTGAACTGATGATATTGATTTTTATGTGTTTCTTTTCGCTTAGACTTTATTTATTTTCATTACTACTGAGTTGGCGTACTCACACTACTCCCTGCACCTTTGTGTGTAGATACAGGTGCGTTAGCCATCTATTCCGTGTGGAGCCAGAGTTCGGTATATAGAGGTAGTTGTTCAGCGTCCGCAGCATCTCTGTTTTCCCTTCTTATGTTGTATCTAGTTATTCGTTCGGAGGTTTTGTATTATAATAGTAGACTTCTTGGTATTTTTCTTAGATGCTCATGACATGCTGACTCCGGATTTTGGGGATGGTTAGACTGTTTAACTGTTTATTTGCCTTAATGGATTCAGTAATTCTATATACTTTTATGAACTGTTGAAAATGGTTGGGATTTTGGAAAGAAAATGTTATTATGTGATTATTGGCTAGCCTAGTTCCACGATAGGCGCCATCACGGGCGGTTTAGGATTTGGGATCGTGACACTTTTGAGTTCAACTAATTAATAGATAGTACTCTATTGTCAGCTACGCAATAGAGTAATTAAGTGCAAGGTTAAATAAATAAATTAATATGATAAACCACACAAGACAATCACTTTTAAAACTACAATAGTCAATAACGACCCATAACTCCAAAATAATGAGGTTCTTAGCCAATCATGATAAAGTTAAACAATTTCATGAGTGTTGAATAGTTGAAAATATTAAGAAAGATGAAGAAAAACTGAGAATTCTTCCTCCTGAGTGTTCTGTGCTTGTGTTATCCTCTAAAAGTTGTGTCTCCCCATCTGAAATAGGTATAGACTTCTTTTATACGAGTTGTGGGTGTGTAGGGCCGCTAAACCTTGTCTCAGGTGAAATAGGAGAGTGTCCCATCACCCAATGTTCATGATAGCGTGTCACGCTATCCGTGGTGTTATTTTCCAAAATTTTTAGATCTATAAACTGCGCCACAAGTAGCGCAATGCACTACCCAGGATGCTACACTGGCCCATTTTTTTGTTTTATTCCCTTTTTGCTACAAATCGTGAACTTTCATCATGCATTGCCTTAGGATGACTACTACACATAAAAATACCACCAATTAGCAAATATTATTACATTACACATTCGAAATCTATGAAACATGAGCAAAATGCGAGGCAGTATGCATATAAATATACATACTTCAAGCCAAATATCATCTTTATCAACCAAATACTATTGAAAGAAGTCTTTAGGTAATTTAGGTTATATCAGATATCTTGTACAAATAACAAAAGCAATTAAAATATATTATTATGTGTTGATCAATATCACTAGTAATATTTTGTTCTTCTTAATTTTTGTCATTGTCACTTTGACATAGGTTGTAGTTTACACATACAAGATAGTACATAGGAGGTCAACTAGCAGTGGAGCAACCCTCCAAAGTGCTTGACATTTCTGTTGAGAGTATGCTTTAAAATCGTTATAAGTTCTACACATATCCTCCAAGAATAGATTTATTAGAATTATGCTAGGAAACCACCACCTCATGAATCATTCTCTACAACAGTATTGGTGGGAAAATAGACTCGACACTTGGATTAATGGTACGCTGATAGGTGGCACAAAAGTTTGAGCAATAAAGAAGAATGAAATTAAAATAGAGATGGATAAAATACCCACGGGAGTTTTTAAAAAGATACTGTATCTGATAACTAGAGAAGAAAAGATAGGCGCGGGATGCACAATTAAGGACTACAAGAAAGGAAGATTCGTTAATAGTTGTGGATATGGAAAATAAATTGGCATAATCCCTAATTGTGTGCTATTTTCTAATATTACCATAGCCGTTACAAATTACTCGAGTAACAGGCAATAAATATAATTAATATTAGTAATGTGTGGGGATTTAATAAGGAAAACCAGTTGCTTATCATACCCTTATATAAACACCCCTTCCCATATTTTGTACGACCATCACAGAATTAACAAAATTATATTGTCAATTACTTACACTTTTTTCTATTTGAAAATCCCTTTCAAAGGAGAAGCTTGAAAGCATCAAAAAGATTTTTTTTTTCTTATTCTCTAAATAATTTATTTCCTTTATTCTAAGATTGACTATATTAGAGAACGTGGAGTAAAATTTGTTATTAGAAATCAGAATTATTCTATTGTTTCATTTGACCACGAAAATTATTTTTTGGTTAAACAAATTGATTCTGTTACTGGAAAATTTAGTAATCTTTTCACCTTCCATATTTTATCTGTAACAACAAATTGTGTCTACTACTAATGAAATTATACAGGTGGTGATGCGGAGAAAGGAAGGCAACAAGGAAGAACTCCTCCACACCACACACCCACAGCTACTCCACCGCATTCACAAGAAAATTCACCTAAACGATCTGCTAACGTAAAGCTAGACAACAAATTGACGAACAATAAAAAATGAGCAAGATAATTTAAAGTTGTTCATTGCTCAACAGATTGTTGAAGCCTTGCTTGCCTTTGCAAGTGGGCTGCCAAGTGTTGTACATGCTCCACCACCAGTAAATACAACTGTGAAAGACCCTCATTCCGGGTTTGAAAACACAGGAAGTGAGGAAATGCCAAACAATTCTGGAGCTGGAGGGTCAGGTATGCCAAATAATTTCAATTTACAAAATTTAATGCTAACATTACAGAAACAGCTCAATGAACAAAACGAGCGGATAGAATAGATACCGGGAGTACTCCATGTGATTAAAGGAGTGGATATTGACAAATATTCACAACAACCATGGAAGCCAAGTGCAACACCATTGCAAATACCCAAAAAATTAAAAAATATCTGATACTCCTAAATATGATGGGACTACCGATCCGCTAGATCATGTTACCATATTTACTACAGGAGTCAAGGGAGACGATTTAACCAAGCAGGAAATTGAATCAGTATTGGTGAAGAAATTTGGTGAACCCCTTACAAAAGGAGAATTAACATGGTATTCCCTCTTACCGAAAAATTCGATTGATTCTTTTGATGAGCTTGCAAATTCATTCACAAAAGCACATTCAGGAGCTCAAAATGTCGAGAAAAGAATGGAATAGATCTTCAAGATAAATGAAGAGAGTAACGAATTGCTTAAAGAATTGTTGGATTGATTCCAGTGGGAAAGAATGATGTTAACACGTGTACCAGATAATTGGGAAACAATGGCATTTCCGAGCAATTTGAATAATAAAAGTTTAGAAGCCACAAGAACATTAAAAGAAAGTCAGCGGGAATTTCCTCCTACTACTTGGAATGATATTTACAACAGGTACAGTACAAAAGTTTCAGATAGAAGAAGATATGGTGTCCCAACCAAAAGTGGAGAAAGGTTCAGTCCTAGACACTCAGAATTAGAAAGGAGATCAGGAAAAAATAGGTACGAACCATACATGAGACCTGCGAGACGAGATCCCAAGTCAAAACAAGAACACATACGGTTTGATAAAAAATCAAGACAAAATTAGGCAAATTCTTTTTCCTGATTTGATCAAGAATATGATATTGTAATCTGAGTATCAGTGCATCGAATTGATAGATGTGCTAAGAGGTATGGGTTATATGGTACGACGGCCGAAAGAAATAAGAACGGATCCTATCAAACGAAGCTAGGAATTCTGGTGCGAATTCAATAATGATCATGGTCACAAACAATAGATTGCAGGCTCTTACAATTGGAGGTTGATTATTTATTGAAAAAAGGTTACCTCAATGACCAATTTAGTGAAAAAGGAAAACAATCTAGTTTGAAAAATAGGCAAGAACCACCAAAGCCTCAAACACCAAAAATAATGTTATAACCAGGGGTCAGGAAGCCAATGGAGTTACATACACAGTAGCGAAATGAATAACTAAGATCTCAATAACCCATGGGATCGGGTTCGGCCAGTTCCGGAAGGAGATAATATAACGTTTGACAACGAAGATGATCATACCTCATAATGATGCTCTGGTAATATCTGTACTTGTCTACGATATTAATGTCAAGCGAGTTTTGATTGATCCAGGTAGCTCGGTGAATATAATACTGTTAAGAGTGGTGAATAAGATGCAAGTGACTTATCATATCATACCTAAGTCTCTATGTTTGTTTGGGTATGATAATTCAAGTGTTATAAAAAAGGATAAATTATGTTAGCAACGTTCGCAAAGGGTGTCATCAAAGATACCAAGTTTCAAGTGGTGGATTCAGACATGGCTTATAATATAATTTTACGAAGGACGTGGATTCATGACATGGACGCAGTGTTGTAAACATCTGGTAATTAGATTTCCAACGCAATGGGGAATTCGTCAAATCAGGGAAGATCAGCAGGCAGCGCAAGAAATCAACACAGTAGCGATGGAAAGTGGAGCACCCAAAGACAAAGATGAAAAATAGCAATTACAGAATTCAGTTGAAGAGATGTCATGACCCCAAATCCTAAACTGGTCGTGATGGCGCCTATCACAGAACTAGGCTAGCCAACTATTTTAGGTTATCAATATATTCCATAAATTTCCCCAAACTTTAACAGATTTTAAAAATATCAGAAAGAGATAAAACAAATACACACACTTCCCCAAAACCTGGAGTCAATTGTCATGAGCATCTAAAACTAAAAATACAATGTACAACAGTGACTTGCTACAACAAAAGTCTGAGGTACAAAATACCAAAAGAAACTATAATCTGAGGGAAGGAAAGGAGGTGAGCTGGGGACGCTGAGCAGCTACCTCAATCCTCGAACAACTCCAAGCTCGTCCTAAAATTAACTAGTGGGATGACCCGGTATCTGGATCTGCACACAGAGGTGCAGGGAGTAATGTGAGTACGCCAACTCAGTAAGTAATCAATGTAACTAAAAACTTAAGTGTAGTGACGAGCCATTTAAATCATGTAAATCCATATAATGAATAACGGTGGAAGTAAATAAATCAAGTCAGAAATCTACAATTCCGAATATTTCATAAAACTCAGATTTCCATTTAGAAATTTCGTATGAAAACTTTTGCCCAACATTTATTATCAGAGGCTCAGTGTAAAGAAGAGTGAAAAATAGAATTTTCATAAAATGTAATCCCCTCGGGCACATTATCACTCACGATAAAGCCTCTTGGGCAAGCCTCTCGGTCACTCGTGACTCCACTATCAGTATCTCATGCTCTCACTTAACACTCGTACTCAGTAAGTACCACGAACACACAACTGCTGCGGCGGTAGCCCGCTCCACTACATTTATACATACATATATATATTTATACTGTTACGGCGTGCAGGCCGATCCATATAATAGTCGACTGCTCTCACTGGGGATGTACAGACTCCTGGAGGGGCTCCTTCAGCCCAAGCGCTATATCTGTTGCGACGTGCAACCTGATCCAAAATGTATACTGCTGCGGCGTGCAGCCCGATCCATACATATAACATATATTGTTGCGGCGTGCAGCCCGATCCACATATATATAATCTATATATTTGTGGCGTGCAACCCGACACACATATAATATATAACACATATTGTTGCGGCATGCAGCCCGTCGCATAACTATCCTCATATACCTGGCTCTCGGCCTGACTCAGTCACTCTCACAAGCCATTTGGGAAATTTATCTCGACTTACGGGACTCAGCCCAAAATACTTTTCACAGTTTTTAAAGCAGTGTGATAACAGTGAAAATAACAACAAGTAGGAAACAAAGACTGAGTTCACAATTTACTAACAGGATACTAGTAGGATAGGGTACAATTACCCCTGAGGGTCTAAACAGGTCGGCACAGGGCCCCAAACATGGCTCACAGCCTATAAACAAGTATAAATTTCTGAAAGACAGGATGTCGTAAGGTTAAAATCGAATATGCGGCTTAATAGTCACTACGGGATGGACCTAGTAAAAATCCCTATCGGTGCACACCCCCACGCTCATAACCTAGTATGTGTGTTACCTCATTTATCAACAATAACAAATAACGGGGTGTCATACTCTCAGGTTTAGAGTTACAATCGTTACTTACTTCAAAACATCCCAAAAGCTACTCCCCGATGCGCTTGCCCCTCGAATTGGCTCCCAAATGCTCTGAATCTAACAAAACCGGATTTGCATCATCAATATACGCTAACGGAAGAAAACCTAATCGAAAGATACAAATTTAACACAATTCTCAATATTCGGCCAAACCCGAGCCCCGGGCCCACATCTCGAAATTCGATAAAATTTACATCAATAGAAACATCGTCCTCCCACGATTCTGTACATACCAAAAACAATAAAATTGGACCACAATTGCCTACTCAAATCCTCAAAAGAAAATTCCAAATTCCATACACTTATCTTCCCCAAATTTGGGTTTAATTTAAAAAATTTTCCGGTTTAATTACTAAGAAAACGATATGGAAACGAGTTATGAAGTTGGAAACCTTACCTCCAAGTGAGACCCTTTGATTTCTTCTTCAAGCTTTCTCAAACAGCTCTCAACTCGTTTAACAATGGAGGAAAGTGATGAAAATTTTCGCAATAGTGGGCTTAACAACATTCTGCCCAGCACTTACGCCCCTTTCAGTGTGATCGCATACCCAGGGATGCGTTCGCGATGCATAGAACAGCCCACTCTATGCGATCACATACCAACACAGACGATCACATAGAACAACTCTCCATCCCACACACGCGCCTCAGAACATCTACGCGATCGCACCAAAGCCCACGCGATCGCACTGCTCTACCTGACCAACCTATGCGATCGCAATCCTAACCACGCGATCGCATAGAACAAAATGCATGCCCCACCCTTTTACTCTACCCGATCGCGGATGAGTTCACGCGATCGCATTGAAGAATTCAGTGCTGCTAAAACACCAGAAAATAGCAGACTTCTTAAGGCTGAAAAGTGCCCGTTTGAGTATCCGAAATACACCCGAGGCCCCGGAGGCCTCAACCAATCCTACCAACACACCTCATAACATCATTCAAACTTATTCGAACCTTTGAAACACCAAAAACAACACGAAAACATCCAAATTACATCAAACTCAAGCCTATGAACTTTGAAACTTCTAAATTTCGCCAATGATGTTGAAACCAACCAAAACACGTCTGATTGACCTGAAATTTTGAAAAAATATCCAAAATGAAATTACAAACCTACCCCAACTTCTGGAATCCCATTCCGACCTGATATCCTATTTTCCACCGCCGACTGAAAATCGTCAAAAACTAACTTTCGCCAATTCAAGCCTTATTCTACACCGGACACCAAAACTTCATTCTGAACACACCTCTAAGTCCCAAATCACCTAATGAAGCTATCCCAGCCATAATATCCGCATTCTGAGGTTGTTTAACAATAAGTCAACTCCCGGTTAACTTTTTCAATTGTCAAGCTAATTTAAGAGAGTAGGTGTCTCAATTCTCACCACGATCACTCCAAACCCAAACCATCCGACCCAAGACTACATAAACAGGCTAAGAAATATATGATAAAGCAGAAATGGGAGAAACGTGGGCTAATCTCACGAAACGACTGGCCGAGTTGTTACATCCTCCCCTCTTAAACAAACGTTCGTCCTCGAACGGGTCTAGAAACATACCTGGAGTCTCGAATAAGTGAGGATATCAGTCGCGCATATCCCGCTCGGTCTCCCAGGTGGCATCCTCCACCGGCTTCCCTCTACACTGAACTTTCACTGATGCTATATCCTTAGACCTCAACCGTCTGACCTGACGACCAAAAATAGCCACTGGCTCTACCTCATATGACATAGAAGCAAGGCAAGTCTATAAGCCACCTCCCCAATCCTCCGAAGCACCTCAAATGTCCCAATGAACCTAGGACATAGCTTTCCCGTCTTCCCGAATCTCATAACACCCTTCATGGGTGACATCTTCAGCAATCCTTTCTCCCCAACCATGAAAGTCATATATCAGACCTTCCGGTCCGCATAGCTCTTCTGCCTAGACTGCACCATGCGAAGCCATTCCTGAATCAACTTCGCCTTACCCAACGTATCCTGACCAAGTCCGTGGCCAATATCTTAACCTCGCCCGCTCAAACCAACCAACCGGATATCTGCACCTCCTACCATATAAAGCCTCATACGGATCCATCTGGATACTTGACTGATAACTATTATTATATGAAAATCCGTGAGTGGAAAAAACTGGTCCCATGAACCCCCATAATCGATGACACATGCGCGCAACATATCCTTCAAAACCTTAATAGTACGCTCTGACTGCCCGTCGGTCTAAGGATGAAACGCTCTGCTCAACTCGACCTGAGTACCCAACTCTCTCTGTACGACTTTCCAAAACTGAGATTTGAACTGAGTACCTCTGTCAGAAATGATAGAAATCGAAACCCCATGCAATTGGACAATCTCCTTGATATAAATCTCAGCTAACCACTCTGAAGAATAAGTAGTACCAACAGGAATGAAGTACGCGGACTTGGTCAGCCAATCCACAATAACCCATATAGCATCAAACCTCCTCGAGGTCCGTGGGAGTCCAACTACGAAGTACATGGTGATTTGCTCCCACTTCCACTCCGGAATATCAAATTTTTGAAGCAATCCACCTAGCCTCTGGTGCTCATACTTGACCTGCTGACAGTTGAGACACCGAGCGACAAACTCAACAATATCTCTCTTCATCCGCCTCCACCAATAATGTTGTCTCAGATCATGTTACATCTTCACGGCACCCGGATGGATGGAATACCACATACTATGGGCCTCAGCTAGAATCAAATCTAGAAGCCCATCCACACTGGGCATGCAAATCCGGCCCTGCATCCTCATGACCCCATCATCACCAATATCCACATCCATGGAATCACCGCGACGGAACCTGTCCTGAAGAGCAAGAAAATGTGGATCATCATATTGGCGTGCTCTGATATAATCATAAAGTGAAGACCTGGAGGCTACATAAGCCAATACCCACGGAGGCTCTGATAGATCCAATCTCACCAATTGACCTGCTAAGGCCAGGACATCAAGTACTAAAGGTCGCTCTACTACTGGAAGGTAGGCTAAACTCCCCAAACTCTCCGCTCTGCAACTCAGGGAATCAGCCACTACGTTGGCCTTCCCGGATGATATAAGATAGTGAGGTCATAATCCTTGAGAAGCTCCAACCACCTCCTCTGATGCAAATTCAGATCCTTCTGCTTAAGCAGATGCTGCAAACTACGGTGATCAGTGAAAAATCTCACAATGCACTCCATACAAATAATGACGCCAAATCTTCAAGGCGTGGACAATAGTTGCTAGCTCAAGATTGTGCACTAGATAATTCTTCTCGTGCACAGATCACGCTCAACTATGTCTTCTATAAAGACAAAACGGGCGTTGCAAATATAAATATGGGGTATTAAGCCCAAAGTCGATCCCACGAAGAATTAAACGTATCAATTGAGTTTATTAAAT
>ML403704.1:0-32302 GCA_005239525.1 Nicotiana knightiana | reverse complement strand
TTGTAGGTATGTGTGATTCATTATTAATCTGAATATAGACCTAATTCATATAAGTCTACGTATGGAGGATGATTTTCATGTTACGTTAATATAGATTTGTCAAAGTATTTTCTCTATTTGTTCAACTACGCTATTATTGTGGTTGGTTGAAGATCTCTCAATCGACATTGTCTATTTAGTGTGTATTACTCATGAGAGACTGCATATTTAGATAGTTATTGAACAACATCACTCCTAACGTAACCTTGGTGCGATCTGAGTGAGCCGTACTTAATGCCAACTAGCGTAATTCGGGAGAATATGTATAGTAAATTGTTCTAGTTACTCGGGAGAGAATTACGACACGTAGAGCGCTCATGATCGGTAGAGAAAACTTAGGTAAATTTATAGGAAATGTAGCAGAAAGGATTCCGACAATAGTGAAAATCATAACTCTAGACCTCCTTAATCTTGTCTCCAATCCTTATCCTTGTTAATTGATAGTTTACTGCTTTTTAGATTTGCTAGTTAATTAGATAAAAATAAACATTATAAGGCGTAGCTGGGCGTGATCAAATTTTTATAGTGGGATTCGACTTCGGACCTGTAAATCGGATTATATTTGTAACGACCGCTTAGTCCTTTTTATAAGGCATAGCTAGACGTGGTCAAATTTTGGCGCCGTTGCTGGGGAACTAATAGTGTAGCTATAGGTGTACTTATTGCTAGGTTTCAAGTTTGAACTTTATTTTGTATAATTTTATTTAATTTTTTATTTTATTTTATTCTACTTGTTGATTTGAGAAACATGACATCTTGTAATTATGGGAGTTTAGGTGTTGGTAATTCTACTATTGATCCTTATGCATATTGTGGAGGAAACCACTCATGGTAAAATTATCAAAATATTCCTAAGAGCGAGTTATGTGCACCAACTTAATCTTATGTGTGAAATGTATGTGATATATGTGGTGGTCATGGTGGTCAATTTCATGTTTGTGATTATATGTCTTACCCTTCCTCAATCCCTTATATGATGGTTCTATTTTTTCTTGTGAGGATAACAGGAACAAAGAACCTAGGGAACTATTCACCACTCGGAGGCTCAAGCAAATAAACTAATTGAACCTTGTAAAGCACAACAAGCTTTGTGATGACCCAAAAGGTCATCCCATATATTTCTCGCTAATTCTATGGTCTGAGGTCGTGAAAACCTCATTCTATCTCACCTCGATTTGCGTGTGGAGCCCGAGCGTGTAGCCGGGAAGCCTTTATGTGAAAAACTGAGAGAAATGATAATTTTATGTTAGAAATTTGAATAAAGTTGACTTCGGTCAATATTTTTGGTAAATGGACCCGTACCCGTGATTTGACAGTCCCGGAGGGTCCGTAGGTAAATATGAGACTTGGGCGTATGTTCGGAATCGAATTCTTAGGTCCCAAGTCCGAGAAATGAATTTATAGAAGAAAATATTTTCTGAAAAATAAAAGAGGTTTTTGAAAATGAAATTATATGTGAAACCTGTGGTATCAGGCCCTTAATATGGTTCCGGAGCCCGATACAAGTTCGACATAATATTTGTACCATATCTGTGAAGTTTGGTAAGAAACGGACTTCATTAGATGTGATTCGGACCGTAAATGCAAAATTTAATGTTTAAAGAAGTTTTGAGGAATTTCATTGATTTTTGGTTTAATTCATCATTTTAGTGTTGTTTTATGTGGTTTGAAACCTCGAGCGAGTCCGTGTTAGGTTATATGACTTGTTTGTGTGATTTGACGGAGTCCCGGGGGCATCAGGCGTGTTTCGGATGGGCTACGGATCATTTTCTTCTAATTTTGAACTGCTGTCTTCTAGTGTCTGAAGTCCTTCATTGCGGTCGCAGTGCTTCCTTCGCGATCGCGATGTGTCTTTGTTGGTCGCCCAAAATTTTCTCTTCGCGATCGCGTAGCTCCACCTTTTTCCCTTCCTTATTCGTGTGAGCATCTTCGCGATTGCGTAATACAATCCAGGCAGCGTTCCTTTTTCCTCTTCGCGTTCGCATAACTGCATTCGCGATCGCAGAAGATAACCTACTCCTTATACGCGATCGCATAAGTTATTCCGCGATCGCATAGAGAATTTTAAGCCAGTAACCATTTCCTCCTACGCAATCGCGTCTCGTTTTCCGCGATCGCGATGAACAAAGCACCTGGGCAGAATATAAGTTTACCAAAAATTGGGGTTTCACCATTTTTTGACATATTTTGACTTCTAGAACTCAGTTTTGGGTGATTCTTTGAGGGGTTTTCACACAAATCAAATGGGTTGTTCCCATCATGAATTAGTTTTAGTTCCCATCATTTAAATTGTTTTTTGGGTTGAGGAAGTTGTGGGTTTTGAAAGAAACCTTCAAAAATGTAAAATAATGATTTGAAAGACCAAAGTTATCGGAATTGGATAAATTTAGTATGGTGCACTCATATCGGAATGGGTAATCGGAATTTATAAAATTTGTCGGGTTTCGAGGTGCGGGACCGGGGGTCGACTTTTGGGTCGATTTTCATAATTTTGTAAAGTTTGAAACTTTATTGTTCGGGATAGTTCCTTATACATTTTATGTGTATTTTGAAGTTGTTTTAGTTGATTGTGAGCCATCCGGAGGTCTTTCCGCCCGAGAAGTCTATTTTTGAGTACCAGGTTGTCGTCTTTGAGGTAAGCATCTTGCCTAACCTTGTGTGGAGGAACTACCCCTTAGGATTGAGTCTTTCTTGTTGATTGTAGTCCGAGTATGCGAGGTGACAGACTTATTTGCAATTAGTTTGGCCTGTTAGGATTCATAGGTTCTTATATTACCTATGTATGATTTATAATTGTTACATTTGAATTCTTAGTTATTAATTTCATCTCTTCCTGTTTAAATTAGAATTATTTGTGTTTGGATTCATTTGTTGGATATTTGACCTTACGTGACTTAACTAAATATTCTACTTCTCTCATCATCATGCTATATTTTCTCCCTAGCTTGCCTAATTGACTATAATTAGTGTCATCTATCCTTATAGTTGACTAGCCGTAGTTGGAACATCTATTCGTTGGAGTCAAGCATGCCTGTGAGTTTTACATTGTGATTTATATGACTATTCCCTTAAGTGCCACTTAGGTCTAATTGTTAGACATTTATGCTATTGGTATTTCCTTGATGATGCCTACTACTGGGTCTTTGTTTAAGCTGAGTGTTATTCCGTGAAGTTAACTGTTTAGGTGAGATTGGTTATAGTTGTTTCCCTTGCTGGGATGTTATGATTTCTATTACTGATTATGCTGTTAATGATATGGTTTGTATTAATGATATTGTTTGTGCTGGGATTATGCTGTTAATGATTGGTAGTGCGATCGCATTCCTGCTATGCGATCCGCATTCCTGTCGCATAAGTGGCCCTCAAATGGGCCAAAATGGGAACCGGACTGCCCAGGTATGCGATCGCATAGTGTGTCGCATAACCTCCTCCGTAAAAATGGAGGTGCAAGGTCGCGACAGCTATGCGGTCCACATTCCAAAAATGCGATCGCATCTTGGGCCGAATAGTTGTCCTCAAATTGGACAGCAGGATGTCCAGGTATACGACCACTATGCGGTCCGCATACCTGACCTGCAATCTCATAGTGGACTGCAGATCCGTGCAATTCTGAAAATTTTCATATTTTAAGTCCCAGGGTGCTTTTTACTTCAAAAAGGTCCGTTTTTAGAATTTCCACAATTATAACAACATGGGGACCTATTATGGCATTTTTTTAGTTAAAAAATTTAACGGGTCTTTACATCCTCCCCCACTTAAAATCATTCATCCTCGAATGGGGAACGAGGAATCACCTAGTTAAGAAAACACAAAACATGCCAACCCCCAAATTTTTACTAACTCCGATATTTCCTGAAAATTTCGCTAGAGTTTCCTTTGTAATTAGGCCTATCAACCTGTCAGAGAGCCTCCGAGACACATTTTAACCAATTCCACACATTTTCAGTTACTCTATCAACTTGCACATAATCTGGTCATTTCAACAAGTTGCATATAATTCAATTTCTTCCACAAGCCACACATAGGTCAGTTAACTCCACAAATTTGCTCATAATTCAACTATTACAATGAGTTGCACATAATTCAGCTATTACGATGAGTTGCACATGATCCAACTAATCACAAAAACATATACATTTATGGCACAAAGTTTGAGAAGTCACAATAGTAGGGTAATCAGGGGAGTGGAGTGTTCTTGCACAAAATTTGACACCAATGTAATTGCTTAGAGATGACAACTTTCAAAACCACTACCTGACTTATTCAAACAAATGGGGGATATTTCTCTTTCATTTCATTTTCCGCTTCCCCCGTGGCTTCTTTGACTTGTTGACTCCGCCGTAATACTTTGACCGAAGCGATCTCTTTGTTTCTCAACCTATGGACTTGCCTATCAAGAATAGCAACTGGAACCTCTTCATATGATAAATTTTCATTAATTTCAATGGTTTCAACCGGCACGATGACAGATGGATCTCCAACTACCTTCTTCAGCTGGACACATGAAACACTGGGTGCACTAATGACATCTCAGGGGGCAATTCCAGCCTATACGCCACCTCCCCTATCCTTTGAGAAATCCTATATGGCCCGACATACCTTGGGCTGAATTTCCCTTTCTTCGCAAACCGCATCACTCCTTTCATGGGAGACACCTTCAAGAATACCCAATCATCTACTTGAAACTCAAAATCTCTTCAACGAACGTCCGTATAGGATTTCTGATGACTCTGAGCAGCCTTCATCCTCTCTAGAATGACTCTAACTTTTTCCATAGCTTGATGCGCAAGATCCGGTCCTAGCATTTTCGCCTCACCAACCTCAAACCATCCAATCGGAGACCTACACCTCCTACTATATAATGCCTCAAATGGGGCCATCTGAATACTAGCATGAAAGCTGTTATTGTAAGAAAATTCTATATGAGGCAAGTGATCATCCCAGCTGCCCTTGAAATCCAAACCACCAGCCCGTAACATATCTTCAAGCGTCTGAATAGTCCATTCCGCCTGACCGTCCGTCTGCGGGTGGAAAGTTGTGCTGAGATTTACATGCGTACCCAAACCTTGCTGAAATTTCTTCCAAAAGTTAGTTGTGAACTGAGCCCCTCGATCCGAGATAATAGATACTGGAGTGCTATGGAGTCTGACTATTTCTTTGATATACAACTGAGCGTACTGTTCTGCAGTATCGGTGGACTTAACCGGCAAGAAATGCGCTGACTTTGTGAGTCGATCCACTATCACCCAAATCAAGTCGAACTTGCGCTGAGTGCAGGGTAACCCTACCATGATGCCCATATTGATCATCACCCATTTACACATTGGTATTTCCATAAGCTGCGTCAACCCACCAGGCCTTTGATGCTCGACCTTCACTTGTTGACAATTTGGGCACTTAGCCGCAAAGTCCGCCACACCCCTCTTCATACCATTCCACCAATAAATCTCCTTGAGGTCATGATACATCTTCATAGAACTTGGGTGTACTGAATACCTGGAATTGTGAGGCTCTGCCATAAAACTCTCTCGAAGATCATCCACATCTGGAACACATAGCCTCCCTTGGCACCGCAAAACACCGTTATCATTGCCGAGTGAAAATCTTGTAGTCTTGTGATTCAGGACTGCCTCTCTCAATTGCATCAATGCTGGATCCCTGAACTGCTTTTCCTTGACTTTCGTTACAAGTGAAGATTCCGCTCCATTGCGCACCACGACATTTCCTTCGTCTGAGGCCGAAAGACAGACCCCCAGACTGGCCAATTGATAAACCTCCCGAGCTAGAGGCATCTGATCTATTTCAAAATGAGTGAAGCTACCATGGATTTATGACTAAGAGCATCAGCCACCACATTCGCCTTCCCCGGATGGTACAAAATATTCATGTCATAATCCTTGAGCAATTCCAACCATCTCCGCTACCTTAAGTTCAACTCCTTCTTCTTGAATAAATATTGAAGACTCTTGTGGTCTGTGAACACATCCACATGGAACCCATAAAGATAATGCCGCCAGATTTTTTAATGCAAACACAACTGCTGCGAGCTCCAAATCATGCGTGAGATAATTCTTCTCGTGATTCTTGAGCTGTCTTGAAGCATAAACTATTACCTTACCACATTGCATCAACATACATCCCAAACCAACCATCGAAGCATCACAGTACACCATAAACCCCTTTGTACCTCCTGGAAACCTCCTTTCACAAGCATTAGACCACTGGAACATAACTGATTTCTGCGTCAGCTTAGTCAATGGGGAGGCGAGAGTAGAGAATCCCCCCATGAAACTCCGATAATATCTAGCTAAACCCAAGAAACTGCGGATCTCCATTGGTGTCGTTTGTAACGACCCAAACAGTCGTTTTGCATTATCGGAACTCGTTCCCCTAAATAAAACTTTCCATAGTAGCTTATTTTGATTTATGCCTTACGGGGGCAGGTGGTCCGGGATGCGGAAGTGTTTAGAGTGCTATAGGAACACCTGGTTCCTTAAGGTTGGCCTTTAAGGCCAAGTTTGACTTCGGTCAATATTTTGGGTAAACGACCTCGGAATCGAGTTTCAACAATTCCGGTAGCTTCGTATGATGATATCGGACTTGGGCGTATGTTGGTTTTGGATGACCCGGGAGCGTTTCGGCCCCCAATATTGAAAGAAGAGTTCTTTAGGTTCCTATTGTGGTTTGGGATGTGTTTTTAAGTTATCAAGGTCCTAACAGAATTTTGGGACCTAGAGTAAATCTGCTATGTCATTTATGACTTGCCTGCAAAATTTGGTGTCATTCCGAGTAGTGTAGGTCGGTTCGGCGCGTTGTTAGCGATGTCAAGAAAACTTAAAGTTCCTAAGTTTGGTTCTAGGGGTTTTGAGGTGTGATTTTGAGTTTTAGCGTTGTTTGTGTTCAGAAGGATTGAGCGAGTCCGTATTATGATTTGGGACTTGTTGGTATATTCGGAAGGGGGCTCGAGTGGGCCCAGGTTCTTCTCGGACACCACACGAGACCAAAAACCAGCTAGAATAGCTATTGGTGCACCTGTTCTGGTGTGATCCGCAGGTGCGGTTGCCCAGTCGCAGGTGCGGGACCGCCCCTGCAGTCCCATTCTCATAGGTGCGACCCCCAGTGGGCAGCCCATTTCTCGCAGGTGCAACAAAGTTCCGCAGGAGCGGAGCCGTGAGTGCGGTCTCATCTCTGCAGGTGCGGGCCCAGGCTTCCTCGTCCATTTTCGCAGGTGCGAGCCTTTGCTCGCAGGTGCGGTCCTCGAGCTGCAGGTGTCGAACTACTGTCAGGAAGTGTGTTTATTAAATACGGGATTCTTCATTATTTCTTCATTTCTTCGTCCATTGAACACCTTGCGAGCATGGGAAAAGGGCTCAACGACCCAACCACTGAAAGGTAAGTATATTCTATCCTAGAGTTAGTTAATGCATGAATTCTTAGTGGAATTTAACTACTTAATTAGTGAAAATTTAGGAAATTGGGTAGTAACCCAGGGCCTTCAAGAATTTAGAAAATTACTCGTGAATTGGCTATGAAATCATTCGAAAATCGTATATTAGTGATCCTTAGGCTATGAGTGAGTGCTTCCTTAAATTTTTTTTGGAATTCGAGCATGCGAGCCCGGGGTTGNTGTATAACATTTGGCTAGTTTCGAGTCCTCGGGTGTAGAGTTCGGAGTTTCGGGCGCGTTCTTGGTCCGGGGAGTAGATTCGACACGAGGTGAGTCTCCTTTCTAACCTTGTAAGGGGGAAACTACCCCCTAGGTGATTTAAATGCTATATGTGATAATTGTTGGGGCTACGTATGTACAAAGTGACGAGAGTCCGTATGTAGCGACTATAATTATTATGTTCGGGTAGTTAGGCCTACACCATGCCTTATGTTTTCCTTGAAATGAACTATATGCTTAGTGAATTAATGTTACATGCGGCTTGTTTCCCTGAGATCATGGAATTAAAGAAATTTTAAGGATTTGATCACGAAGAGTAATTTATAAAGAACAAATGTGTGGATTGTGTGTGCATGTGACCGCTTCGCAATTTACATTCTGCGAGCTGAGTGTTGTTCCCCCACTCTCATGGGAGAGGGCCGTATGCCATAGCGAGATTGAAAGATATATATTATGGTTTTGGCCATTAGACCTTAGGCAGTAAATAGATTGATTATTATGATGGCTCAGGCCGGTTGTCTTTATTCTGTATGCGCATGTTAAATTGTTAAGGATTCTTTTTATGGATTTTGATTGTTCAGATATATATTTTTAAAGGAAAGAAAAGAAGAATGAAGTAGAAATTGTATATTTACCTCCAATATTTATTTGAATTACTGTTATTTTAAATGTGTACTGCTTTTATCATCCTTGTATGTATGTTACTGATGTTATATCTTGCTAATCATTTTGTTGGACCTTAGTCAGTGTCAAGTCGACCTCTCGTCACTACCTCTTCGAGGTTAGGCGGGATACTCACTGGGTACATATTTGTTTATGTACTCATGCTGCACTTTTGTACTTAATTGTACATGTTCTGAGGTTGGTGCATCTGGTTATCAGACCGGAGCTCGATTCTGATCTTAGTAGGACCCGACTTCACGGTGAGCTTCTTCTCCTGACTATCCTCGATAGCACCATGGAGTTTTCTTTTGCTTATTTCCGGTCTATTTCCTTCAGATAGTGGGATTGTATATTATATTTTGTATATTATGTTAGTATGCACGTAGGACTTGTGACACTAGTTCCTGGCACACACGTAGTTTGTTATTATGTTTTTGCGGGTATATATATATATATATATATTGGCTCATTCCTCTTTTTGACTGCTTTTGGTAAAAATGACTTGCTATGTTTTTCGATTAATGTTTTTGAACTTTAAAATTTGGCACGTATTCGGATGTTTAACAAAGCATGGGAGGAATCCTTAGTAATTTAAGTGTGGGCTTGCCTAACCCCGGTGTTGGGTGCTATCATGACCTGATTTAGTATTTTGGGTCGTGACAACATGGTATTAGAGCACTAGGTTCATGTAGATCTCACAAGTCACGGGAAAACCTTGTAGAGTCTTGCGAATCTATATAGAGACGTATGTACTTATCTTTGGGAGGCTATAAGGTGTCAGGGAAACCTCTCCTTATTATTATTCTATCATGCAGTCAATGGTTTACTAAATTTCATTCTTCTATTCTCTCACAAATGGTGAGGACACGTGCATCCGATATTCCAGACCCGGGAGGGGCCGCTATCCCTGTTGTTCAAGGCTGTGGCAGAGGTTGGGGGAGGGCACCGGCCTGAGGTAGCGGACGAGGGTGTCCCCGAGCTATTGCAGTCATACTACCACCAGAGGACCCTACTATAGAGGTGCAGGGTGAGGTGCCCCCAACAGGTCCTGCTCCAGTGGACTTTTTGACGGCACTAGGATTCCAGGAGATCATGGGCCGTATGATGCGGTTCATGGACACCATGTCCCAGGCCGGTTTATTTTCGGCAGGTCCTTCCACATTTCAAGAGGGAGGGGGGCCCAGACTCCTACTACCCAGGATGTAGGTCAGGCAGCAGCATTACATCATACCTCGGGTACACTGCCCGTGGGTGGGGCCCAGCCTGTATCACCAGCACCTGAGCCCAGGCTAGCTGCGGACGGCGATCCGCAGAAGTTAGTGGATAGGTGGATTGGTTGCACCCTCCAGAATTCGGGGGCGAGCAGGGCGAGGATGCCCAGGATTTTGTTGAAAGGTGCAGGGATAGGCTGCACAATATGAGGATATTAGAGTCCCATGGAGTGGACTTCACTACCTTCCAGCTAGAGGGAAGAACTCGTAGATGGTGGCAATCCTATATTCTCCGCATGCCAATAGATTCTTCTCCTATCACCTGGGATCAGTTCACTCAGATGTTGCTAGACATGTATATCCCACCCTCTGAGAGGGAAGAGCTGCGATATCAGTTTGAGCAGTTGGAGCAGGGACAGATGTCAATGACAGATTATGAGACTAGATTTTCAGAGTTGCCTCGCCACACACTTATGATATTGCCTACTGATGCTGAGAGAGTGCAGAGATTTATAGCAAGGCTTCACTCCGGTATTAGGGCCAACATGGCCCGAGAGGTGGAGATGGGGACTCCCTATCAGCTGTAGGTCGAGATAGCTCGTCGGATTGAGGGCTATCGATCGAGAGGCAGAGAGCAGGGTCAGCAGGACAAGAGAGCTAGATTCTCCGGGGATTTCACAGGTGCCCCAGTTAGGGGCAGAGGTCAGTTCAGTAGAGGTCAGCCCAGCAGGCCTCCATATTCAGCACCCCCACCGCCTCCCCGAGGTGTTCCACCAAGGGCTCATTTCAGCGCCATGCTAGAGCGTTCCTATCGCCCTCCAGCAATTCAGAGTTCACCCAGTGGTTATCCCAATTATCCGAGATTCCCTAGTCCCTACTTCAGTGCTATGCCAGAGAGTACACATCGCTTTCCGGCCATTCAGGGTTCCTCTTCGGGGCAGCAGGCTATGATATCCGGAGGTTGTTATGAGTGTAGGGATCCATGCCATATGAAAAGGCATTGTCCCAGGTTTCGTGGCAAAGCAGTGCAGCAGGATTATCAGCCTATGGGTCCAGCACCAGCCGTCAGGCCACCTAGAGGTGAGGGACAGGTCGACAGGGGTCGTCTTAGAGGTGGAGGCCAGTCAGGAGGAGGAGCCAACTCCTGTTCATTCTGGCGGGACTCAGCCTTCCGGTGCTCTAGCTAGAATCTATGCTATCCCGGCCAGATCAGATGCAGTGGCCTTAGACGCCGTGATCACAGATATTATTACAGTTTGTGGTAGAGAGGCATCGATTTTATTTGATCCAGGTTCCAATTATTCCTATTTTCGGTCTTATTTTCTCATTTTCTGGATATACCTCGTGAGTCCTTGGGTTCTCCTATTTATGTGTCCACTCCCATGGGCGATTCTACGGTTGTAGACCAGATTTGTCGGTCATGTGTGATTTCGTTTTGTGGGTTCGAGACTCGAGCGGATCTCCTATTTCTCGACATGGTTGATTTCGCGATTATTTTAGTCATGGATTGGCTATCTCCTTATCATGCCATTCTATATTGCCATGCCAAGACAGTTACTTTAGCCACGCCAGAGTTGCCTAGGCTAGAGTGGAGAGGTTCCTTAGTTAGTGCAGCTAGCCGGGTTATTTCATTCCCGAAGGCTCGACACATGGTTGAGAAGGATTGTCTGGCCTACCTCGCCTATGTGCATGAAACCACCGCCGAGTCTCCGAAGATTGATTCAGTGCCAGTTGTTTGAGACTTTGCTGATGTATTTCCTTCGGACCTTCCAGGCATGCCTCCGGATCGTGATATTGATTTCTGCATTGAATTAGCTCTAGGCACCCAGCCTATATCTATTCCTCCGTACCGTATGGATTTGAAAGAGTTGAAGGGGCAGCTTGAGCAGTTGTTAGCTAAGGGGTTCATCAGACCGAGTGTTCACTGTGGGGTGCTCTAGTTCTATCCGTGAAGAAAAAGGATGGGTCCATGCGGATGTGTACTGATTACCACTAGTTGAACAAGGTTACCATTAAGAAAAAGTATCCTTTGTTGCGCATCGATGATCTGATTGACCAGTTGCAGGGTGCTCGTGTGTTTTCTAAGAATGATTTGAGATCGGGGTATCATCAGTTCAGGATTCGGGCTTCAGATGTTCCGAAGACTACTTTTCGTAAGAGATATGGCCATTATGAGTTCCTGGTGATGTCCTTTGGCTTGACGAATTCCTCAATAGCATTCATGGACTTGATGAATAGGGTGTTCAAGCCGTATATTGATGCCTTTGTCATTGTCTTCATTGAAGGCATTTTGATTTACTCATGTAGCCTTGGGGAGCACGAGCAACATTTAAGAGTTATGCTCCAGACTTTGCCAGAACAGAAGCTATATGCTAAATTCTCCAAGTTTGAGTTCTGGTTGGATTCCGTGGCATTCTTGGGACATGTGGTATCTGGAGAGGGTATCAAGGTTGATCCTCAGAAGATCGAGGCAATTCAAAGTTGGTCGCGTCCTACTTCAGCTATAGAGATCAGGAACTTTTTGCCTAGCAGGCTATTGTCGCCGATTTGTGGAGGGGTTCTCTTCTATTGCAGCTCCATTAACTATATTGACTCAGAAGAATGACTCGTTCCGATGGTTTGACGAGTGTGAGGCAAGCTTTCAGAAGCTCAAGACAGCATTAACGTCAACACCAGTTCTAGTATTGCCTTCCAGTTCTGGGATGTATACAGTGTACTGTGACACTTCGTGAGTTGGCTTGGGGTATGTATTGATGCATGAGGGGAGAGTTATTACTTATGCTTCACACCAGCTGAAGGTTCATGAGAATAATTATCCTGTGCACGATTTAGAGTTGGCGGCGATTGTTCATGCTCTTAAGATTTGGAGGCACTACTTGTATGGAGTGTCCTGTGAGGTTTATACATACCACCATAGCTTGCAGCACTTGTTCAAGAAGAAGGATCTTAATTTGAGGCAGCGCAGATGGCTTGAGTTGTTGAAGGATTATGATATCACCATTCTTTATCACCTGGGCAAGGCAAATATGGTAGCAGATGCTTTAAGCAGGAAAGCGGAGAGTATGGGTAGCTTGGCTTATATTGCAGCAGAGGAGAGACCTCTAGCTTTGGACATTCAGCCCTTGGCCAATCGCCTGGTGAGTCTAGACCTTTTAGAGCCCCGTAGAGTTCTTGCACATGTGGTTGCTCAGTCTTTGTTACTGGGGGAGATTAAGGCTCGGCAGTATGATTATCTGTGTTTGGCTGAGCTATGAGAGACAATGGTTTAGGATAGGGCCAAGGATGTTATTATTGGCGAGGATGGTGTTTTGAGACTTCAGGGCCGCTTATGTGTTCCTAAGTTTGATGGCCCGAGGGAGAGGATTCTAGAGGAGGCACACAGTTCTCGGTACTCTGTTTATCCTGGTGCTACGAAGATGTATTGTGATTTGAAGCAGCATTACTTGTGGAGGAGAATGAAGAATTACATTGTTGAGTATGTGGCTAGGTGTCTTAATTGCCAGCAGGTTAAGTATGAGCACCAGAGGCCAGGAGGCCTACTTCAGTAGATGCCCATTCCTGAGTGGAAATGGCAGCGCATCACTATAGATTTCGTTGTTGGGTTGCCTCGGACCTTGAGGAAGGTTTACGCGGTTTGGGTCATTGTGGATAGATTGACCAAATTGGCGCATTTCTTTCCAGTAGCTACTACTTATACTTATGAGAGGTTGGCCCAGATCTACATTCGGGATATAGTCTGGTTGCATGGTGTGCCGGTGTCCATTATATCAGATCGAGGTCCTCAGTTTACCTTGCATTTCTAGAGAGCATTGCATAGTGAGATGGGTACCCAGATAGACCTCAGCACAACATTTCACCCTCTGACTGATGGGCAGTCAGAACGTACAGTTCAAATATTGGAGTACATGCTCAGGGCATGTGTGATTGACTTCGGAGGTCAGTGGGACCAGTTCTTGCCTTTGGCTGAGTTTGCTTACAATAATAGTTATCAGTCCAGCATTGAGATGGCACCATTTGAGGCTTTGTATGGTCGGCGATGTCATTATCCTATCGGGTGGTTTGAACCTGGCGAGGCTAAGTTATATGGCACCGACCTGGTGAGGGATGCTTTGGAGAAAGTGAAGTTGATTAAGGAGAGGTTCCGCACAGCACAGTCCAGACATAAGAGTTACGCAGATCAGAGGGCGCGTGATGTATCATCTATGGAGAGAGATAGGGTCAGGTTGGAAGTCTCGCCTAAGAAGGGTATTATGAGTTTTAGGAAGAATGGCAAGCTAAGCCCGAGGTTTATAGGTCCCTTCGAGGTGTTGAGGCGAGTTGGGGAGGTTGCTTATGAGCTAGCCTTGCCTCCCAGTTTATCAGGAGTTCATCCAGTTTTTCATGTATCCATGCTTCAGAGGTACCACGCGAACATCTCTCACGTGGTTGATTTCAGCACAATTTAGTTGGATGAGAGGTTGGGCTACGAGGAGGAGCCAACTGCTATTATTGATAGACAGGACTGCCAGTTGAGGTCCAAGAGAGTTTCTGACGTAAAGTTCTAGTGGAAGGGCCAACCAGTTGAGGAGGTGACCTGGGAGTCCGAGTAAGACATGCGGAGCAGATATCCACAATATTCATCACTTCAGGTATTTTTCTAGACCCGTTCGAGGACGAACGTTTGTTTAAGAGGTGGGCAATGTAACGACCCGACCCGTTGTTTTGCGTTATCGGACCCCGTTCCCCTAAATGAAATTTTCCATAGCGGCTTATTGTGATTTATGCCTTGCGGGGGCGGGTGGTCAAGGATTCGGAAGTGTTTAGAGTGCTATAGGAACACCTGGTTCCTTAAGGTTGGCCTTTAAGGCCAAGTTTGACTTCGGTCAACATTTTGGGTAAACGACCTTGGAATCGAGTTTCGACGGTTTCGGTAGCTTTTTATGATGATTTCGGACTTGGGCATATGTGCGGAATGGGTTTTGGATGACCCGGGAATGTTTCGACGCCCAATATTGAAATAAGAGTTCCTTAGGTTTCTATTGTGGTTTGGGACATGTTTTTGAGTTATCGAGGTCCGAACGGAATTCCGGGACCTGGAGTAGTTCCATTATGTCATTTATGACTTTCCTGCATAATTTGATGTCATTCTGAGTAGTGTAGGTCGGTTCGACGCGTTGTTAGCGAAGTCAATAAAACTTAAAGTTCTTAAGTTTGGTTCTAGGGGTTTTGAGGTGTGATTTTGAGTTTTAGCATTGTTTTGGGTGTTCCGAAGCCTCAAGCGAGTCTGTATTATGATTTGGGACTTATTGGTATATTTGGATGGCGGCTCAGGTAGGCATATGTGCCTCCCGAAGACCACATGAGACCAAAAACCAGCTGGAATAGTTGTTGTGCACCTGTTCTGGTGTGATCCGCAGGTGCGGGACTTCCCCTACGGTCCCAGTCTCACAGGTGCGACCCCCAGTGGGCAGCCCATTTCTCGTGGGTGTGGACAAAGTTCCGCAAGACCAGAGTCACGGGTGCGGTCTCCTCTCCGCAGGTGTGCGCCCAGGCTTCCGCGTCCATTTCCGCAGGTGCGAGCCTTTGCTCGCACGTGCGGTCCTCGAGCTGCAGGTGCGGAACTACTGTCAGGCAGTGTGTTTCTTAAATACAAGATTCTTCATTATTTCTTCATTTCTTCCTCCATTAGAACACCTTGAGATCTTGGGAAAAGGGCTCAACGACACAACCACTGAAAGGTAAGTAGATTCTATCCTAGAGTTAGTTAATGCATGCATTCTTAGTGGAATTTAGCTACTTAATTAGTGAAAATTTAGGAAATTGGGTAGTAACCTAGGGCCTTTGAGAATTTAGAAAACTACTCGTGAATTGGCAATGAAAATCATTCGAAAATCGTATATTAGTGATCCTTAGGCTATGGGTGAGTGCTTCCTTCGAAAATTTTTGGAATCCGAGCATGCGGGCTCGAAGTTGGATTTTAGGATTTCTTCAAGAATGGAGAATTATTAGTAGGAGGATTTCAATACTTTGAGCATAAATTGATGAATTTGTATAACATTTGGCTAGTTTCGAGTCCTCGGGTGTAGAGTTCGGTGTTTCGGGCGCGTTCTTGGTCCGGGGAGTAGATTCGACACGAGGTGAGTCTCCTTTCTAACCTTGTAAGGCGGAAACTATTAAATGCTATATGTGATAATTGTTGGGGCTACGTACGTACAAAGTGAAGAGAGTCCGTACGTAGCGGCTATTATAGTTATGTCCGGGTAGTTAGGCCTACACCATGCCTTATGTTTTCCTTGAAATGAACTATATGCTTAGTGAATTAGTGTTACATGCGGCTTGTTTCCCTGAGATCATGGAATTAAATAAATTTTAAGGATTTTATCACGAAGAGTAATTTATAAAGAACAAATGTGTGGATTGTGTATGTATGTGACCGCTTTGCAATTTACATTCTGCGAGTGGAGTGTTATTTCCCCCACTCTCATGGGAGCGAGCAGTTTGCCACGGTGAGATTGAAAGATATATATTATGGTTCGGGCCGTTAGACCCTCGGCAGTGCACATATATGATCATTATGATGGCTCAGGCCGGTTGTCCTTATCCTGTATATGCATGTTAAATTGTTAAGAATTCGTTTTATGGATTTTGAGTGTTCAGATATATAGTTTTAAAGGAAAGAAAAGAATAATGAAGTAGAAATTGTATATTTACTTCAAGTATTTATTTGAATTACTGTTATTTTAAATGTTTACTTCTTTTATCATCATTGTATGTCTGTTACTGATGTTATATCTTGCTAATCATTTTGTTGGCTCTTAGGGAGTGTCAAGTCGACCTCCCGTCACTAACTTTTCGAGGTTAGGCGGGATAGTCACAGGATAATTGTACAGGTTCTGAGGCTGGTGCATCTGGTTATTAGACCGGAGCTCCATTCTGATCTTAGTTGGACCCGACTACACGGTGAGCTGCTTCTCCTTACGATCCTCGGCAACACCAGGATTTTCTTTTGCTTATTTCCCGTCTATTTCTTTCAGATAGTGGGTTTGTATATTATGTTTTGTATATTCTGTTAGTATGCCCGTAGGACTTGTGACACCAGTTCCCGGCACACACGTAGTTGTTATTTTGGTTTTGCCGGTCTATTTATATATATTGGCTCATTTATCTTTTTGACTGCTTTTGGTAAAAATGGCTTGCTATATTTTTCAATTAATGTTTTTGAACTTTAAAACTTGGCACGTATTGGGATGTTTAACCAAGCATGGGAGGAATCCTTAGTAATTTAAATGTGGGCTTGCCTAACCCCGGTGTTGGGCGCCATCACAACCTAGGTTAGTATTTGGGGTCGTGACATTGTTGGTCTAGGCCAATCCTTCACTGCTGCGATCTTTTGGGGATCAACACGAATCCCTTCCCTGGAAACAACATGGCCCAAAAAGGTGACTGATTCTAGCCAAAACTCACATTTTGAAACTTTGCATACAACTGGTGCTGATGTAGGGTATGTAGAACTGCCCTGAGGTGATTTGCATGATCTTCCTGACTCCGTGAATGAACAAGGATATCGTCGATGAAGACAATCATGAAGCAGTCAAGAAACGACTTGAAAACCCGATTCATAAGATCCATAAAAGCTGTTGGGGCGTTGGTTAGCCCAAAAGACATTACCAAGAATTCGTAGTGCCCATAACGAGTCCTGAAGGCGGTCTTAGGAATATCATGTCCCCTGATCTTTAACTGGTGGTACCCGGACGATAAATAAATCTTTGAGAAGAATCTAGCACATTGTAATTTGTCGAACAAATCATCAATCAGAGGCAATGAGTATTTGTTTTTTTATGGTGAACTTGTTGAGCTGCCGATAATCAATACACATCTGAAGTGATTCATCCCTCTTTTTGACAAAAAGAACAGGTGCGCCACAAGGCGACACACTTGGCCTGATGAAACCCTTTTCTAAGAGATATTTCAATTGTTCTTTTAACTCTCTCAATTCTGCTGGCAATATATCAATCCCGAAATCGATCTCTCTATCTGGCGGAATCCCAGGAAGCTCATCCGGAAAAACTTCATGAAACTCATTCATAACAGGCACAGATTCGGGAGCAGGCACCTCTGAAGTGGTGTCCGCAACCCGGACCAAGTGGTATATACACCCCTTCCTGATCATCTTTGACGCCTTAAGGTAGGAAATAAACCTGCCTCTTCACACAACATCATTACCCTTCCATTCAATAATTGGTTCCTTAGGAAACTCGAGCCTCATAATTCTGGTTCAGCAGTCAAGTTAAGCAAAGCACGAGTAGAGCCAATCCATCCCCATGATAACATCGAAATCTACCATCCCTAGCTCAATAAGATCGGCCGTGGTATCCCGACCACACACCATTACAACATAATTCCTATAGACTCGCACGACCGTAATAGAATCACCAACCGGAGTCGACACGAAGAACGGCTCATGAAGTTGTTCGGGTTCTATCCCAAAACATGAAGCAATAAATGGAGTAACATATGACAAAGAAGATCCGGGATCAATAAGAGCATAAACATCATGTGTTTGAACAGTCAGAATACCTGTGACAACATCTGGAGAAGCCTCTGCACTTTGGCGACCACGGAAAGCATAGAACTGACTGGGCCCCCCTTGACACCGTGCTCTACTCCTAGCTGCACCGCGCCCTGCTGGAGCTGGAGGGCTGCGGGCTGGAGGGCATGCTAAAGATGTAGCGGCTGACGAACTGGATGGCTGAGCAGTGCCCCTACCTGTGCCTTGACTGGGTTCACGACAGTCTCACTGAACATGGACTCTCTCTCCGTATCTATAGCATATCGGTATATCCAAGTAACAAGGCTCAGAATGAAACCTCCCACACTTAAGGAATGGGGCCCTCCGTTGCTGCTGGAACCTCCTACCTGAACGACCTGGCTGATGGAATCTCCTGCTATCTGAACCTTGTCTAAGAGACCTCCCTGCTGATAATTGTGCCCTGATGGTGGCGCATTGGCTGAGGACTGAGCATAAGACTGAGATGGCCCTTTCCCAAAGGCTGATCTCCTGCCTGCAACTGAACTCCCAGGGTTTCCCGCTGATAAGGCCCTACTACCATTCTCTCTCTCCATTCTTATCTTTAATATCCTAGCCTCGATAGCCTTGGCAAATCCCATGATCTTCCCATAATTCATATCCGAATGCAAGGCAGCTGTACCAGCCTAATTGATAACCAATGGACCAAGGCCCTGAACAAACCGGCGAACTCTAGCCTCCATAGTCGGCATCATGTGGACATCATACTTGGACAAGCGCACGAACTCCATATGATACTCCCACACACTCTTGTTGCCCTGCTTGACGACCTCAAACTCTGTAGGGCGGGGTGCCATAGTCTCGGCAGGATAGAAATGATCCATGAAAGCACCTACAAACTCATCCCACCTTGCCGGAGGGCTCCCCTCCCCACGGGAATCATTCCATATTTCAAACCACGAATACGTCGCTCCCCTCAAACGATAGGAAGCTAACTCAACACACTCTATCTCTGTAGCCTTCATAACCCGAAGAGTTTTGTATATCTCATCTATAAAATCCTGAGGGTCAGCCTCTAGGTCGATGCCTATGAACTCTGGAGGGACTAACCGCATAAAATGGTTGACCCTGGAACCTGAAGAATCCCCTTGCTCACTAGAGGACGCAGGGGCAACACTTGATCTTTGGGCCTAGGAGGCTATTAGCTGAGTCAACATCTGTATAGCTCCCATGAGGTCCCCATCAGAAATACCGGGATCGAAAGCTGGGACTGAGGAAGGATCAGGAACATCAGCGGGAGGAACTCTAGCACCCTCCACTGGAGCTGGAATAGGAATAGCCTAGCCTGGGATGGAATAGTCAGGTAGATTCAGGGTCGGCGAATCATTCTCACCCGCACCATCAGATAAGGAATTTACGACAACTCCTGGGGTGGCATTGTCCTCTAGGCCAAGTCGGGCTCTCTTCTTGGGTGCCATTTACTAAAAATTGGAACAATGAACGAATTAGAGATAGAAAACCACACCTTCCACCACATCACACGATACAAAATAAAATTAAAGGGTTTTTTCCTAAATGTCCATGCTACCCCCTAATTATAGATGAGGTCGACAACACACCGATAAGAAGGGCTCTACTAGACACAGCTCCGAGACATCCTAGGACACTTTTAAAAACCTTAGGCTCTGATACCAAGTTTGTCACACCCCAAAATTGAGGGACGAGACCGGCCCCTAACCGGAAGATCCCGGTCAAGCGGACCTGGATTGCCTTTCTTGCCCGACGCATTACCCCGTGCTTATAGTATACACTATTTCACATGAAATAGCAAATTAAATTAAAAGCATGAGTTTACAACTTAAGTTCATTTCTCCTTTTTAATGTTTCATATAATTTCGAAACATACAGACTACATACAACATTTCCGATTCGGTCCACGATTACGTGTAAATACAAATACTACCCAATATATATATATATATATACACAACCCACATTATGTCTATGGAGCCTCTAAGAGTACTAGGAGTTTACATAGACTTGCCGGCAACAAGGCCCCGGCTATACCCTTAAAGACATAACATATGCAAAAGAGAATGATACAGTCTACACACAACCCCGAGAGGGAATGGGGCTCACCAGGACCGCTGAAGGGATGAAGAGGAGGCACCACTATCGGAGCTGCCTGCTATAGAACAACCTACATCCATATAAAAGATGTAGCGCCCCCGGCAAAAGGGACGTTAGTACCATGGAATAGTACTAGTATGTATGAACAATCTTTACTCTAAGAAAAATCAAACAATACACATATAAGAGGCAGTTAAGGAAACCCAAACAAATATTGCACAGAGATATAGAGAATCACAAATGAGGTTTCCACAATTTCTTATTTCAATTGTTCCCCTGTTGCGGCGCGCAACCCGATCCCACCGTATAATCACATTTCACCCTTATTACTTCTCAAGCTTATTTCTTCTATTGCGGCGCGCAACTCGATCCCACCGTACAATCACATTTCACCCTTATTTCTTCTCAACTATATTTCTTCTATTGCGGCGCACAACCCGATCCCGCCGTACAATCACATTTGGTAGCAACAACAACCAACAATTCAATTACAAGGATTTTCATCATCAAGAGTATAAATTTATAACAATCAATAGCCAAGAGGAATCAAGGGCACAATAATCCTTACCAAACTGTGAGTCACATACAGTATTGCCACAATCATTTAGCTCAATTAAATCAATCTACAATTCCTTCCCATCATTTACTACACACCCTTTAGCACTTAGATAAATTCAACAATTGGGTTCGTTATCATTTATTTCATTCAGTAGCACGTCCTTTCATCCCAATATGTTCAAGTATTTAACGAGTTTTATACATAATAGAGTAAGCACAAAGAATCACCTTTCACAATCTCACATAGCATGGTGGCATGAAAATCAAATAAAATAATTGGAGAACAAAATCATACGCCTCAACACCTTAGAACTATCATTTCACATATGCATAAGCAAGGGACTCATACCGAATGCTCGGACACCAACACGGTGACTCTACAAAGATTAAAGTTAGCCATACATACCTCGAGTTGGAATTTCCCTTTAATTTCTATCCCAAATCATCAGACCTTCTAACGCCTTCAATCTTATTTAAAATGTGACACATTCAAACTTAGGGTTTGAAACCTTGAACTCATTTGGGCATTTTATCAAATACTATGTGGTCCTTTAGATTAACTAGCCCCCTTTTTAGTGAAAGGTTGCCTTAGCCTACTTCCCTTTGCTAGATTATAGTAGATTATTCACATGCATGCAAGGACTTAACTTTCCTCTTCAAGAACTAACCTATGTGTGTTCTATTCTAACTAAAATATGAGAATTTGGGGAAATGGGGTGAAGACTTACCTCTTATGGTGAAGAAGATGAAGACTAATCGATTAATTCCAGACCTGAGTAGAGATTGAGGACCAATTTGGGAAAGATGAGGACTTCTCTCACTAGAACCCACTCTCACTTCTCTCTATTTTGATCAGATAGTCTTTAAAAATGAAGGGGATGGGTGTTTTATTAAACTAAAGGTCGGGTTTTGAAATTATAAATTAGAAGCTCCGAAGCAGGAAACGAATGCGATTGCATAGTGCGTGTATAACCTCCTCCGTAAAAATGGAGGTGCAAGGATGCGACAGCTATGCGGTCCGCATTCGCAAAATGCGATCGCATCTTGGGCCGCATAGCTATCCTCAAATTGGACAGCAGGCTATCCAGGTAGCGACCACTATGTGGTCTGCATACCTGATCTGCGATTGCATATTGGACCGCTGATCCGTGCAATTTTGGAAAATTTCATATTTTTAGTCTCGGGGTGCTTTTTACTTCAAAAAGGGTTGTTTTAATAATTTCCACAGTTATAACAACATAGGGACCTATTCGGGCATTATTTTTAGTTAAGAAATTTTACGGCTCTTTACAAACATGCACCACGTTATGCTTTGGGCAATGATATTGCAAAAGGAATTTTGATTGGCGATGGAGATCATGCAACTGTTGGTACTGAAGAACAGACATCGAGTGATGTGTGTACCACTATTGGGGTTGTTGATCGGTTTGCAGACGCACTAGCTATTTGCGCTGAAATTTTAGGTGTAGAGACAGGAAATTTTCACTACATATATATATATATATATATATATATATATAGGTCATTGATTTGTTCCCCCTCTTTATGAATATGCACTGGAAGTTAATACAACTGAAAAACTCTCTAGTGATGCTGAATTGAATGAAGATAGAGCTGAGAAAAACCTTTCAGAGAATACTGCAATGCTCCTCAATGTTGCTAAACAATTGAATGAACCTGGAGATGTTGATATTGACAAAGGCATGCAGTCTGACGAAACCACAATGCAAGACAAACAACAAGATATTCTATAGATCACTAATTTATTACATTTGATCCGACTATATTTTTTACAATTTGAAATTTTACATACTTTAATTTTTTTTTGGTATGTTTTTGATGATTATTTAGAAGGATTCAATGCAGCTCAAAAATAAATTGGTGAGCTTCTTCGGCTATATGAAAAAGGAGAAATACATCTATTCACACCTGTTGGCTCACAGACAGATGTGAAGTTTGTTTGTTTTATTTTATAAAATTTAGTCAGTATTATTTAATAATTCTTTTTTTTTACATGAAAATATAGGCATATCTGATGATAATGGAAGTGGATCCGTTGGATTGCAAAAACCATCTATGTCGCAACACTTAGACCAGGTAGTTATTTTCTGTAATTAGATTAAAAGTTGTTTTGTTTTGCCTAATGTGTGTTTTGTATCAGTTGTATTTATGTATATATTTTCTTTGCTTTTGCAGATATCATTTGATGCATCAAAACTTCTTCCAAATCCTAAGAGAAGGAAAATTTCCATTTCTCCTAATGTTATGAGTAACACCGGTGATATCCCCAACTTCAAATTATGTTCATTTTTGCTGGGTAGCACAGAAGGGGATGGTTCAGAAGTTAATTTTGCTGTTGTTGTTATTGGTTAAGAGAGACAAAAAGATCGTGAACAACAAGGATTTGTTCTAGTATGTGCCACCATGGTTGTGGATTATTTCCCCCCTGCTGAAACGCTGCAGTTAATTGACGGAACAACAGGGAGTTGATCAAGTATTTGGCACCACGACTGTGGATTTTCCCCCTGCTGCTGAAATGCAGCAGTTAGTTGTGACGGAACAGAAGGAAGAGCAAGCAAAAAGAAAACAAGATTAAAAAGGGAAAATGCTTCGTATGGAGAGTATTTGGTTGAAATCTCCTTACGTTGTTCCTAAACAAAAGTGAAGGGGGCAGATTGGAAAGGAGGAAAGACTACACGAAGGTGTCCTTTCCATTATGTTAATCAAGACAGTGGATTGATGAAAAGATTTACCGACTGGGAAGACGGATGCTAGTGAATATAATTCCAAGCCATTCAGATTAGTTGGAATTGATATTCCAAAGTCGTTCTTTACCGAGCTTGTGGATCCTAACTCTGATTTTTCTGATGAAGTAAGTTATTAAGTGTGTTTTTTGATTTACTTTTCAAATGTATTTCCCAAAACCTCAGCTTATTTTTATAGTAAAGTTTTTTTTTACTGTAATTTGGTAAACTTCAGCTTATTTTTATAGTAAAATTGCTGAAGTTGTTTAGCTTATTTTCTAAAACTTCAGTCTAAAGTTGCTGAAGTTTTGACATGCAGTCTCTAGTTTTTTTGTCTAAACTTTTAAGTCAAACATGCTGCAATTTTTTAGATTATTTCCTAACACTTCAAACTGAATATGCTTAAGTTTTTGTCATGCAGTTTGTAGCTTCTCATTGTAATGCAGTTTTTCTAAATTTCATACTTATATGCTTAAGTTTTTGTCATGCAATTTATAGTTTTATAATGCATTTTTTTTAAATTTCATACTTATGTGTGCTGAAGTTTATTATTTCACATATTTTATTTTGTTGTTGTTCAATTGCAGTATGCAGTATATTGAAGTGGGCGTATATTTCTTATGCAAAAAATATTACTATCACCTTCCAAGTTATCCAAAATCAAGATGTGCAGTAACATATTTACTTTTTGATCAGTATATGACTAAGCTGGGTAGTGTTCATCCTACAGATGAAGAGAAGGAAAAAATCTTTGAAAGGAAGGAAAAAAACAAATCAAAGAGAAAGAGGACATCCAATAAACAGTAATGTGAGGCTTCTAAAGAAGAAGACGAAATGGTGATTGAGGAACTTACCGAGTTAACTTGGTATGCTGATCAATCAACTGGTGAAAATGTGGCCAACTACGTAAGAGGCATTGACCTCTCATGTGGTATCTCAATGGCATGTGCCGAAAAAGTATTATTTCTATTTCGGTTAAGCCAAGCAGACATCAACGCACTACTTTTTTGAAATTATGATCTTTAAATATAAAACTATATATGTGTATGATTCCTTGAGAAATACATCATATGAAAGTGCAGTTAAACATGTCGAAACATATGCCCGTTTGATCTCACACTGCCTCAAATGCTTGAACTTTGAGACACACAATAAAAGTTGGGCAGAAAATCGAGTGAAAAAATTAAAATTAAGTGGATGAATACACCCCAACAGGTTAACAAGTACGTGTTTGGCATATGTTTACGATGCATCTTATGTTTATTATTTTTTTCTTCTTGTGTTAACTATTCTTCAATTCTTGTTTAATGTTTTTTTGTAGTATTGCTTTTGGTATATTTGCTCTTATGTTCATTGATATGCGGTTGAAGCTAGAAGATGTCTGCTATTTTGATCAAAGTTAAGCGCCGACATTCAGGAGAGAATTGGCTACAAATCGGTGGGCTCATGGAATGTGGAAACAAGATAGCGGTTTTGAAACTCCAGAAGAGCAAGTAGGAGATGACTATGGAGAAGATGAAGAGACTCTGTGTGAGTTTTTTTGAATAGATTATAATTTGTAAATTAAAAACAAATTTTTTTTCTTTTTTTAAGGATGTAAGTGAAAAAAAAATATGTTTTGCCTCTTTTATCATGAATTTTAAGTATATTTTTGATGAAATTCAACATGCTAAACTTCAGGATCAAGTAAACTAATGAATCCAGGAATAAACTTCAGCTTGTTATGTGCTGAAGTTTTTATAACTTAACTAAATAACTTCAGCATCTTCTGCTGAAGTTTTTCAAAAACCTTTTTTTGAGAAACTATTGAATCCAGGACAAAACTTCAGCTTGTTGTGTGCTGAAGTTTTTACAACTTAACTAAATAACTTTAGCATCTTCTGTCAAAGTTTTTCAAAAGGTTAATGACGACAAAACTAATGAATCCAGGACAAAACATCAGCCTATAGAGTGCTGAAGTTTTAACAAATGAACTAATTAACTTTAGCATCTTCTGCTGAAGTTTGTCAAAAAGTTTTTTATTAGAAACTATTGAATCCAGGACAAAACTTCAGCTTGTTGTGTGCTGACCTTTTTACAACTTAACTAAATAACTTCAGCATCTTCTGCCGAAGTTGTTCAACAAGCTAATGACGACAGCCTTAATGAATCCAAGACAAAACTTCAGCATGCAGAGTGTTGAAGTTTTAACAAATGAACTAATTAACTTCAGCATCTTCTGCTAAAGTTTTTTAAAAAGCTTTTTATGAGAAAATATTGAATCCAGGATAAAACTTCAGCTTGTTGTGTGCTGAAGTTTTTACAACTTAACTAAAGAACTTCAACATCTTCTGCCGAAGTTTTTCAAAAAGCTAATGACGAAACAACTAATGAATCTAGGACAAAACGTCAGCATGTAGAGTGCTGAAGTTTTAACAAATGAACTAACTAACTTCAGCATCTTCTGTTGAAGTTTTTCAAAAAGCTAATGATGACAAAACTAATGAATCCAGGACAAACTTCAGCTTGTTGTGTGCTGAAGTTTTTACAATTTAACTAAATAACTTCAGCATCTTCTACTGAAATTTTTCAAAAAGCTGTATTTTTTTTAAGTTGATACTTTATCTTTTTTGCATTTTACTAGCTACTTTTTGTCTTCTGTTAGCTACTTCATCTTACATTTAAACTTGTCACCTACTTGTTTTCACTATAGAAAAACTGTTTCTTTTTGCATTTACCACCTACTTATCTTGTAACATTCAATTTCTCTGAACGTAAATCAGTAAACAGACCAGAAATGTTTCTTTTACATTGATAGATGTTAAATTGTTTAGGTGCACTCTTTGGCTATATAAACAGTCTCTTTACTTATTGAGTGCAAAACTTCAACATATTAAGTGCTAAAGTTTTTACAAATTAACTTCAGCATCTTCTGCTGAAGCTTTTTCAAAAAGCTGTATTTTTTTAACTTGGTACTTATCTTTTTTTGCATTTACTAGTTACTTTTGTCTTTTATCACCTACCACCTACTTATCTTACAACATTCAATTTTCTCTGAACGTAAAGCATTAAACGGACCTGAAAAGTTACTTTTACATTTATAGATATTTAAATTGATTAGGTGCACGTTTTGGCTATATAAACAATCTGTTCACTTGAAAATTTCATAGTCATCCACAGACTTCTATCATATTTCTTTAAATTTATATTCAAATATAAACAAGAAAGTGTTGGAAAAGACATTCTTATTGGGTGTAGCACGGAATTCATGGGGAAGCAAAGATAATGAAGGAAACGTCCAAATACTTCATGTGTGATGGAGAGTGGCCACAGATTGTGGTGCATGACAAACTCGAGTTATGGGATTTTTTTGATGCACCACAAACTGTGGCCACTCTCCTTCACACATGAAGTTTCTGGACGTTTCCTTCATTATCTTTGCTTCCCACGATTTCCTAGCCTCACACCATTTAAGCATGTCTTTGCCAACATTTTTTTGTTTTCTCTTATGAAAGAAGACGACAGTTCTTAAAAAAATCTTCGTGATCATGGAAAGTGGAAACAAGATAGAAATTATAAAAGTCCAGAAGAGCAACTACAACATGAGTATGGAGAGTATGAAGAGACTATGTGTGAATTTTTTGAATAGAGAATAACTTGTAAATTAAAAATACTTTATTTCTTTTTTTTTTTCAAGGATGTAAGTGAAAATAAAATTTGATTTTTGTGAATATACATTAATTCGTGTGAATTATGTGATCTCTATCTTTTAAATTTTTGTTCTATTCACATTATCAAATATTTTTTTGTCTATTTTCTTTTAGGTTAAAACTCGTAACAAAACTATAGAATGCATAACAAAGCTTCAGCATATTGAGTGCTCAAGTGTTTACAATTTAACTAATTAACTTCAGCATCTTCTGCTGAACTTTTGAAAAAGCTCATGACAACATAACTATAGAATCCAAGACAAAACTTCAGCATATAAAGTTCTGAAGTTTTTACAAATGAACAAATTAACTTCAATATTTCTCCTGAAGTTTTTCAAAAAGCTCATGATGACAAAACTATAGAATGCAGGACAAAGCTTCATAATATTGAGTTTAGTAATTTTTACAATTTAACTAGTTAACTTCATCATTTCTACTAAAGTTTATCAAGAACCTCATGACAACATAACTATAGAATCCAGGACAAAACTTCAGCATATAGGGTGCTGATGTTTTTACAAATGAACTAACTAACTTCAGTATTTCTACTGATGTTTTTCAAAAAGCTCATGACGAAAAAACTATAGAATGCAGCACAAAGCTTCAGCATATTAACTGCTGAAGTTTTTACGATTTCATTAATTAACTTCAGCATTTCTGCTGGAGTTTTTCAAAAAGCTCATGACAAGATAACTATAGAATCCAGGACAAAACTTTTGCATATAGAGTGCTGAAGTTTTTACAATTTAACTAATTAACTTCAGCATTTCTGCTGAAGTTTTTCAAAAAGCTCATGACAACATAATTATAGAATCCAGGACAAAACTTCAGCATATAGAGTGCTGAAGTTTTTACAAATGAACTAATTAACTTCAGCATTTCTGCTGATGTTATTCAAAAAGCTCATGACGACAAAACTATAGAATGCAGGACAAAGCTTCAGCATATTGAGTGCTGAAGTTTTTAGAATTGAACTAATTAACTTCAGCATCTTCTGCTGAAGTTTTCAAAAAGCTCACGACAAATAACTAAAGAATCTAGGACAAAACTTCAGCATATAGAGTGTTGAAGTTTGTACAAATGAACTAATTAACTTCGGCATTTCTGTTGATGTTTTTCAAAAAGCTCATGACGACAAAACTATAGAATGCAGGATAAAGCTTCAGCATATAGAGTGCTAAAGTTTTTACAATTTAACTAATTAACTTCAGCATCTTCTACGGATGTTTTTCAAAAAGCTCATGACAACATAACTATAGAATCTAGGGCAAAGACTTCAGCATATAAAGTGCTGAAGTTTTTACAAATGAACTACTTAACTTCAGCATTTCTACTAAAGTTTTTCAAAAAGCTCATGACGACAAAACTATAGAATGCAGGACAAAGCTTTAGCATATTGAGTGCTAAAGTTTTTACAATTTAACTAATTAACTTCAGCATCTTCTGCTGAAGTTTATCAAAAAGTTCATGACAACATAACTATAGAACCCAGGATAAAACTTCAGCATATAGAGTGCTGCATTTTTTACAAATGAACTAATTAACTTCAGCATTTCTGGTGAAGTTTTTCAAAAAGCTCATGACAACAAAACTATAGAATGCAGGACAAAGTTTCAGCATATTGAGTGCTAAAGTTTTTACGATTTAACTAATTAACTTCAGCATTTTTGTTGAAGTTTTTCATAAAGCTCATGACAAAACATCAGCATATAGAGTGCTGAAATTTTTGCAAATGAACTTATTAACTTCAGCATTTCTGCTGAAGTTTTCGAAAAGCTCATGACGACAAAACTATAGAATGCAGGACAAAGCTTCAGCATATTGAGTGCTGAAGTTTTTACAATATAACTAATTAACTTCAGCATCTTCTACTAAAAATTTTCAAAAAGCTAATGACAACATAACTATAGAATTCAGGACTAAACTTCAGCATATTGGGTGCTGAAGTTTTTACAAATGAACTAATTAACTTCAGTATTTCTGCTAAAGTTTTTCAAAAAGCTCATGACGACAAAACTATAGAATGCAGGACAAAGCTTCAGCATATTGAGTGCTGAAGTTTTTAAAATTTAACTAATTAACTTCAGCATCTTCTACGGATGTTTTTCAAAAAGCTCATGACGACAAAACTATAGAATGCAGGACAAAGCTTCAGCATATTGAGTGCTGAAGTTTTTAAAATTTAACTAATTAACTTCAGCATCTTCTGCTGAAGTTTTTCATAAAGCTCATGACAACGTTACTATAGAATCCAGGACAAAACTTTAGCTTATAGAGTTCTGAAGTTTTTAAAATGAACTAATTAACTTCATGTCACGACCTAATTTCAGAGTCGTGATGGCGCATGCCGTGGAACCAGTAAACCCTCCCTTTTTAACTAAGCTAAATTCCATTTTCAGTAAAAATGCGATTTTAAACGAATTTATTAGTAATACTAAGAATCTGAAGTTTAAAACAATATTTGAAAAACTAAATTTAAACCTCCAATTCTCGGATCCGGTGTCACTCAGTCATGAGCTTCTATAACATAAAGCAAAGAAAAGGAGAAATGGACAACATTGTCTAAGAATAAAGAACAACAGGTAGAATAAGATAGATAAGACGAGGTCACAATCGCCAGCTGCTACCTCGACAACTCTAATGAAGACGCTGATCGCTGCTCAATATCCACTACCGGATCCCGGTGTACCTAGATCTGCACACAAGGTGCAGGGGGTAACGTGAGTACACCAACTCAGAAGTAACGAACCCAAACTATGGGCTGAGAAGTAGTGACGAACAAAGCCTCAAAAGTTTTACAATAAATAATACACGGAATTTAGACATGCTAACGGTTTATCAGGATGAGTAAATATGCCAAATATGCTAGTATACTCTACATGCCATCATAAAATATAAGTATGAAACCAGTATGGATATGCACATAGTGCTCACAACTCTCCCATAGAAGTCCACTCAGTACTATATATGGCTCTCAGGCTCAGGGAAGTTCCATCCCGGAATGTGCATAAACACCGGTGACCGTAGTCACTCCGTACTGAGGAAAAAGACCAGTCCTAACCACACGGAGAAGATCCATCTCCGGAATACAACACTCGGATAATTTCAATATCTAGGGAAGATCCATCCCTCTCATAACATCAGCTTCGGACAAGATCCATGCCCAGGGAAGATCCATCCCTCACATAACATCAGCTTCGGACAAGATCCATGCCCAGGGAAAATCCATCCCTCAATATCAATGCGCTTACTGGGGTGTAAAGACTCCAAAGGGGCCCTAGTGGACCAAGCGCCATAGCAAGCCAATGAAGGCATGATTTAAATAACGCTGCGGTGTGCAGTCCATTCTCATAAGTGTCTCAATAACAGGCTCTCGGCCTCACTCAGTCATTACTCTTCAGTCTCACTCACATGGATCACAATTGCCTCCATCAGCCCGAAATAATGATAAGTATGTATGTAATTAACAATACTGAGACTGAGCTATGAAATGATATGATATAACAGGACTGAGTATATGATATCAAATAATCACAAAATGAGACAGAAATATACGGCCACTCGGGTCTCAGCATTTCCGGCGTGAAGCCTAGAATTTATACTTATCATGATTTCTAACATGTTCACTATTACCACATTAATAGAAGCACAAATATCATCATGGAATAATCACTAAGTGGTGACATGGGATAAGCCAGGTCACAAATACTCGGTGCATGCCCGCACGCCCATCACTTGGAAAGTGCGTCACCTCAACAATAGTCATAAATCATTTAGCTCGGGGTTTCGAACCCTCAGAACCAAGTTTGGAAACGTCACTTACCTCAAAACCGGCTAAAATACTATTCTGCAGTGCCTTTGCCTCTAAATCCGGTCTCTCAGTGCTCCAAATCTACCAAGTTCAGATTTTTATCATCAAATTATGCTTAAGGAATGAATTCTAATTGAAAAGTACCAAATTTAGCTCAAAACTCGAAATTAGTCAAAACCCGACCCCGGAGCCTGCGTCCCGAAACTCAGAAATTTTTATACCAAATTGTTCTTCATCATCTCATGAGTCTGTAAACCTCCACTTTCTACTAATTTTCATGAATTAATTGCTGAGATTGTGTTCTATAATCACCCGTAAACGAGTTTTAATGATCAAAACACTTAACTCTATGAAGAACATTGATTTCCCTCTTCAAAAATCGCCTTAAGAGCTTTTTCCCGTTCAAAGATGGTGTTAAAGGTCTAATGGTCGCGGAGGGTTTCAATTTATACTTTTTGCCAAGGGGTTCCGCACCTGCGGCGCATGTCTCGCACCTACGGTCAAACAACCGCACCTGCGACTTTTCATTAAACGGCCTAACTCCGCACATGCGATCGACCTCCCGCACATGCGGCCTCGCAGGTGCGACAACTAACTCGCACCTGCGGAACCTTCTCACCCAGCCAATCTTTCGCACCTGCGGTGCCACGTCTGCTCTTGCGGAACCGTACCCGCGGCTCCCCATCCGCAGGTGGGAAAACACCAGCACCAACAACAATTATGCTCCAAACTCCCCGTTAACCACCCGAAACCATCCTGAGCCCCTCGTGACCCCATCCAAACATACCAACACCTCATATATGATCATTCAAACTTAGTTGCACTCTCAAAACACTAAAACTAAAATCGAAACACCCAAAATCACATCGGATTCAAGCCTAAGAACTTTAAATTTCTAAAATCCACCAATGATGCCGAAACTATCCAAAACTACTCCGATTGACCTGACATTTTGCAGACATATCCAAAATGACATTATGAACCTGTACCAACTTTCGGAATTCCATTCCGACCCCAATGGCCTATTTTTCACTGTCGATCGAAAATCGCCAAAGACTAATTTTCGCCAATTCAAGCCTAATTCTACACCGGACATGATAAAAATATTCTGAACACACTCCTAAGTCCCAAATCACCTAAAGAAGCTATCCGAGCCATAAAATCCGCATTCCAAGGTCGTTTTTCAATAAGTCAACTCTCAGTTGACTTTTCGAATTCTAAAGCTATTTTTAAGGACTAAGTGGCTAAACTCTTACTACAACCATTCCGATTTCAAGCCTACCAA
>ML403702.1:31660-51536 GCA_005239525.1 Nicotiana knightiana | reverse complement strand
GTTCATGATTGATTGAGACGATTAATCAAGCTATAAGAAGTATTCGAGAAAGAATTCACCAACGGGGGAAACCATAACCTTAGACTTTTATTATCACTGTTTACATTAAATTGTTAGTCAATTACTAGTTTATTATTTCGTTAGTAGAATTAGTTAAACAACCCAAATTGATATTCAAAAGTCTTAAGAAAAGTGATTAAGTAACAGTTTAGTATTTTATAGACTCAGTTGATACGTTCAATTCTCTGTGGGATCGACTTTGGGCTTAATATCCCAGGTTATATTTGCAGTGCCCGTTTAGTCTTTTTATAAGACATAGTTGAGCGTGATCAACCACCTACGTCCATTCAAAGATGTAGTGCCCCCAACAAAAGGGACATTAGTACTGTCGAATATACTAGTATGTAAAGGCAAACACCAATCTTAGTAGAATGAATAGTGAAGCAAAGAGAAGGCAAGCATGGTAATCAATAAGTGCGTCACAGATATACACAAGAAACACCAAGTAAGGATCACATAGTTTCCAATTCAATATTTCCATCTCTTTTAGGTTAATAATCTTCAGTGCCAAATGCCACCACTCACAATTCCACCGAGTTTTTACATGGAGTCTGGTCTCGTCCTGACCGGATAAGCCATCCCAAGTGAGACATATCCATATCCATAATTTAAGTTAATAATTCCAACACAAATTCCATCATGTGTACAACATGGCGTTCGATCTCGGCCCGTTCGGTTAAGCCATTTCACTTGAGACATAACCTCTTTCGATTGTTCAACTCAATTCATAAGTCTTTCCCCGTCTTTCATTACATGGCACTTGGACGCTTTTTCTTTCTCAATTCAAATCTTTCCCCTTTTTACAAGTTCAAATAACAGTATCAATCATATCGATAAGTTCTACCACATAAGGCATTGCACACATTAAGGGAAAGAGCTTGGAAATCATAGCACGTTCTCAAATAGCATGATTACACAGTAAAAATTTAGAACAGTTACAGAGCATAAATCTTTCATCCCAACACATTAAGGCAATCAATTCTAGTATGATCAAGGCGGAACTTACACCACTTATTCGGACACCAAGAGTTAGATTCTCAGAAGAAGAGAGTTAGCCATACATATCTTAATTATTTTTTTCCTCAGAGCTTTTAGACAATCCCAGTTTTAGAAACTTCAATCTATTCTATTAATATAGGAAGATTGAATCCAAAATTAAGGGAATAGTCGTAATTCTAGCTCATTATAGCACTTTGCCAAACACTAGGTGTGCATTACTGTTCTTAGGACTTTTATGAAACATTCTACCGTTCTTCTACCCATTCTAATTTACAACCTCCCATACTATTTTAGGAATACATGCATGCAAGAAACTTATCCCCCCCCCCACACACCCAGTATTTACTTCACCAATTATTCCCCTTTTTACTAGATTTTTGAATTTAGAGGATATGGTATAGATTCTTACCTTCAATCTATTCTTTAATCTTATGGCCCTCTTGAAAATCTTCAGTATTTAGCAAGAATGATGAACACTAGTTGATAGATGATCTTTACCTCTCTAAGAACCCTCTTCCTCGCTATAGAATTATAAAAGAATGGCTCAATATTGTGTAGAACATGTGCTTTTAACGGAATAGGGTGGGGTCTTAAAATAAGAAAAAATGGGTGCCCCGACAGGTATGCGGTCTGCAAAGTGGCCACATAAATAGCCTTCAGGAAGTTGAATTTTTTGACTGTGTATGCAACCACTATGCGGTCCGCATACCTGTTCTGCGGTCGCATAATGCACCGCAGAACTCCCCTTTGCAAAAGTTCAAGGCAGGTGTGCGATTAACATGTAGCCCACAAAGCGATTATGCAATCACATAATTGGGCCGCATAACTTGCCTCAAATTTTAACAATTCTCTGTTTCACTCTACAGCTATTATGCGATCCGCATAGTGATTATGTGGATGCATACTGGGCCGCAGAAATGCGTAATAGGAGAAACGCTTTCTTCTCAGTACGTTTTTGGTTAAAAATTTTACGTGTCCTTACATCCTCTCTCCACTTAAGATCATTCGTCCTCGAATGAGGATCAAGGTTCACTTAGGTTCAATTATACCATATACCAACAACCCCAAATTTTGCCTAACTCCCAAATTTTCTGAAAATTTCGCTAGAGTTTCCTTTGTAATTAGGCCTATGTACCTGCCAGAGAGTCCCCAAAACACAACTTAGCAACATATTTATGATTAAATGTCACAACAGGACGCAAAATAACACCAACCGAAGCCTCATGAGGGGCATATGATTAGAAATGAGTGTCTTTATATTAGCCGAACAAGTGATACAAAATTTTGGGGAAACAAATTCATAGAACTATTACATGGTAATTCAAACAGATGAGGGTACTTATTTTTCATTTCATTCTCGGCTTCTGAAGTAGCTTCTTTAACCTGCTGGTTCCGCCATAATACCTTCACGGATGCAATTTCTTTGTTTCTCAACTTTTGGATCTGTCTATCAAGAATAGCAACCGGAATCTCTTCATACGACAATTATTCACTAACCTTGATGGTCTCAACCGGTACAATAGCGAACCGATCTCCAATTACCTTCTTCAATATGGACTCATGGAATACCGAGTACACTAATGACATCTTAGGTGGTAGCTCAAGCTTGTACGCCGCCTGACCTATCCTTTGAATGATTCTATACGGCCCGACATTCCTCAGACTTAATTTTCCTTTCTTTACAAACTGCATGATCCCCTTTATGGGAGATACCTTCACGAACACCCAATCATCTTCTTTGAACTCCAAGTCTCTGCGACGAACATATTAATATGATTTTTAGCGACTCTGAGCAGTTTTCAACCGCTCTTTTATAATCTTAACCTTTTCCATAGCTTGATGCACAAGGTCTGGTCCTATTAGTTCAACTTCTCCAACCTCGTACCACCCAATCGGCGATCTACATCTTCTACCATACAAGGCCTCAAACGGCGCCATCTGAAAACTATCAAGGAAGCTGTTGTTATAAGAAAGTTCTTTGAGCGGCAAATGATCATCCCAGCTACCCTTGAAGTCAAGCACACAAGAACGCAACATGTACTCAAGAGTCTGAATAGTACGCTCTGCTTGCTCGTCAGTCCGTGGATGGAAAGTCGTGTTAAGATTTACCGGCGCACCAAACCTTGCTGAAATTTCTTCCAGAAGTTAGCTGTGAACTGGGCCCCTCGATCGGAAATGCTGGAAACTGGAGTGCCATGAAGCTTGACTATTTCATTGATATATAATTTAGATTCTTGTTCTTTAATGTCGGTGGATTTATCCGGCAAGAAGTGAGCTGAATTCACGAGTCAATCCACGATCACCCAAATTGAGTCAAACTTACGCAAAGTGCACAAAAACCCTACCACAAAATCCATATTGGTCATTTCTCATTTCCACATTGGAATTTCTATACTCTGAGCTAACCCATCGGGCCTTTGATGCTCGGACTTCACTTTTTGACAGTTTGAACATTTTTCCACAAAGTCTGCTACTTCCCTTTTCATGTCATTCCACCAGTTAACTTCCTTGACGTCATGATACATTTTGGTAGAACCTGGGTGCACGGAATATCTAAAAGTATGAGCTTCTGCCATGATTCTTTCTCGAAGACCATCCACGTTTGGAACACATATCCTCCCTTGGTATCGTAGTGTGTCGTCATTCATGCCAAGAGAAAAAGCCGTAGTCTTATGTTTATGAATCCCTTCCTTCAGCTGTAACAACACTAGATCATTATATTGCTTGTCCCTGACTTCCGCTACAAGCGATGATTCTACCCTATTTCACACAATCACTCCCCCTTCATTAGAGTCCGCAAGACGAACTCCCAAACTGGTGGACCTCCCCGGCCAAGGGCCTTTGACATGTCTATAAGTGAACCAAACTACCCATAGATTTCTGACTAAGAGCATCCGTCACCACATTAGCCTTCCCCGGATGATACAAAATGTCGATTTCATAATCTTTGAGCAACTCAAGCCACCTCCTCTGCCTCAAGTTAAATTCCTTCTAGGCACCACGAAATCTCGAGTTTTTGGTTAAAAATTTTACGGGTCCTTACAATTATGTTACGTACGATGGGATCGGGTTGTGTGCCTCAACAACCTGTGTATGTATATTTCTCTGAGCTGTGATAGTCTTATGGTATTTCCTTTTTGAACTTAAGGATTGGTAAAGTTTGAATGTCGTTGACTTCTTCCTGAAGCTGTAGCTATCATTCTCAATTGATTGTTTTACTTTGTTCCACATTTCTTTTCTGTCTATATTGTTTATATTGCATACAGGTTGTAGTGTGAGTGACCCGCCTTAGCCTCGTCACTACTTCGTCGAGGTTAAGCTCGGCACTTAGAGAGTACACGGGGTCGGTTGTACTCATAATACACTCTAAACTTCTTGTGCAGATTTTTGTGCTGGCCCGAGCTGATCATGAGGTTAGTAACTGGACTCATTCGACAGGAGACCCAATGTAGATCTTCCGGCGTCCACAGACCCTGGAGTTTCATCCTAGCCACTTTACTTTATTGTTTCTTTTCTTTCAGAACAATGTATTTCCTTTCAGACTATGCTTGTGGTAAATCGTAGTAGCTCGTGAATTGTGATTCCAGATCCTAAATATAGCTGACATTATGGCATTATTATTATTCGGTGCTCATTTTATTTTTAAGATTATTTGACCTTATTTACTGAAATATATAAAATTGACTTAATGATTCTCTTGCGTTGGCTTGCATAACAAGTGAAATGTTAGGTGCCATCACGATCCTGATGGTGGGAATTACGGGTCGTGACAGATTACATGACTAAACACATGTCCATATCCCCAAAGTAACTATACTAAATAGGAAATCTAACATGTTCCTAAACGTATTAGTTTTCCATGCTAATATGTAGTATTATATATCAATGTCCGGAAATAATTATACTAATAGGATTACTAAAGGAATCATGTAGAATTCCTAACATGTATTATTATGTCCGAAAAATAATGGTATTACAAGGCTAATGTCTAGAATTCTGATTATGTCCTTTTACCGTGAGTTATTATGCTTAATATTAAAAGGTTATTTTTTTAATCTAACATTTTATTCATTATCTTATAATAATAAAAATAATGTATGTGTGTGTGTGTATATATATATATATGGTTCTAGAACATGATTACATGATCATACTAAAAATCTGATTACGAGTAGGTTGAATTGTGATTCAATAGACTGCAACCTCTACTTATGACTTGCATGAATTGATTTAAATTTGGTTTTAGGGTTTGTCAAATACCATAATAAGCCAAAAACTATAATGAACTTTGTTTGACCAACTTTTAGACCAATCCAAAACCTTCTTATCTCCAATATCCGTCAAAATTAGGTAACGTGAAGTGCTATTTAACTAACATGGTTCATAATATACCTGTATACGGGTGAAACCGGACCCATAAGTTGGCCTTCCCAGATAAAATAAATTGAGTAAGGAACATGATGACAAGGAACCGGAATCAAGGTAAGGGACTCATCGAGGCAGGCACAGGGGTACGATGCTTGCCCTCGAGTATATCAAGGCCATGACCCCCGAATCGGTCCAAATCCCAAAAGACTTTGGAGAGCATTATTGGACAATCAAACACGATTAACAGAAGGCCGTAATATCCGTGACCAACAGGGTATCATGGTACGGAATTCGGCATATACCGATAGGAATCTAGTAATTAGTTAAACGGGAGATTCTTACCTTTTATGGAATTGTACCTAGAGTGGGATTCCCCTACTATTTAAAGGGTGTCTGATTATTCATTGAACACATTATAATACGCATCCCAAAGCAATATAATATTATTTTTCTGTTATTCATAGCTCTTGCATTGTTGATCATTATTTCATTATTATACGCCCAAGATCTAAGATGCATACCTCGTTGAGGCTTCCCTCGAGTCCAGAATAATCCCCTTTTATTTTCAAGAGGTTTGACAATTTATTACATCTTTTGCCTGTTTATTCTAGCAATCTTTACTGTTTGTATTGAATAAATCCACGTATCCTTAAAACAACTTACAAACTTAATTGTTATCCGTTTTTAGGGTAAACAGTTTGGCACCCACCGCGGGGCTAAGGATTATAGTGGCAGTTTGATACAAGTTTTCATAACACACCTTATTTTACACTTGTTCTTTGAAGTGTCTTAAATTTCAGGTCAAAGTTCAAAATATCGAACACCCAATTTACACTTCTAAACATGGATGCTAAGTTCGATCACCACGACGAGAACAACAATATGGTACCTAGTAACGAGGTCCCCCCTGTAGATCCTGTGGAATTTTGGCCATGACCCCGTTCAACGATAACTCACATATGGCCATCGATGCGAATCTGGCTACCGATCCTGAGAACAACGTCCGGGGGTGAGGGGGTGGGGGAGGGTGACAAGTGCAGATTTTGACTACTTGTTAGCACATTCTTACTTTCATTTTAGTTCAAAAGTGTTTAATTGTATTCCTGAAAATATATTAAATATGCTTAATTGCACGAGTAATTGAAAAATGATCCATTAAGATGAAATCCAGCTCAAGGAGTGATCTTAACTCAAGGTAAAAATCAGGCACATAAGCTCAAACACGGATCGCAGATGTCCATCTGCGGTCGTAGATTCTGAAGGAAAATTTATCAGAGCCCAAGTGGAAAGTGCGGTCGCACATGAAATGTGTGGCCGCAGAAGCCAGGCAAGATGAGAAGTTCAGAGAGTTCTCATATCAAAGTTCAAAGAAAGTGCAGACTTCACAATTATTGTGCGGCCGCAGAAGTCAGCTATGCGGTCGCACTCAGATATGTGCGGTGCGCAGAAGAACCTTGTGCGGTTGCACACAAAAATATGCGGACCGCAAAATATGAGAGATGCGGCCACAATTCAGAATTGTGCGACTGAATATTCAACTCCTGTCAAGAATGAAGACAAGTGCAGCCCGCACATGAAATTGTGCGGCCATAAAACCTTCGAAAAAGGGAAATTTTGTCCAAAAATTCTAGCACTGTATAAGTAGAATAGTTTCACTTTTTAGGTTAACTTTCGTATCTTTTAATATCAACAACCGTTTTCTTTGCTTCTTTTAGTTTTTTTTTTTTTTTTTTATCAATTTTGAGCTTTTTAAATATTATTTTTAACATTTGAATCATTAATATGGGTTTAATTATCACTTCTTCTTCTTTATCTTCTATTTTAAGCATGAGTAGCTAGACCTTCTTTGGTGTTTGAGTAGCTAGTATGTAAACTTCATGGGTGTTTGATTTATTGCTTGTTTATGGTTGGGTGTTGATTATCTAGCCATGATCTTTCTTTTAATTGAGGATTTAATGGTTGAAAACATTATTTCATGCCTAATTGACTTGGTCTCTTCTTGAGAAAGAGAGACTTAGTCTAGGAAAACATTGCTAGCAAGGAATTGGGTAAATCGAGAGATTGATAAACTAATTAAAAGATTGGATCTAGAGATAGTAAAACCCGATTTGAGATTATTATCAACTGTTTTGTGCAATACCATTTGGTCTTGAGAAAGCCAAATTGGGCAAAATCATTCTCTAACCGAGAGGTATTTAGTAGGTAATCGAGTGTTGATAGCTACAATCCACCACGGCCAAGAAAACAAGATTTAAGGCTTACAACCCATTAAGTGAACACCTAGGTGAAGGTCATAGCCGTAGGCCTTTTTACTATTTTGAAAAAAACAAAAACAATTTGCTAGTTTTAATCCTTAGCTATCATCTGTAGTTTAAAATAGATTTAAAAACAAACCAAATTTTGTGGAAGTGTAATCGGATATAATTCAGGCTCATTCACGCAAATATATACTCATGGTCCCATTCGTAGCTCCCTATGGAAAATTGATCCTGACTCCTTGTTAGGTGCTATTATTTCTCCGACTTTTTCACAACCTCAAATTGAGGTGTGGCTTGGAAGAGATCAATTTTTGGCACCATTGCTGGGGAGCTAATAACATATTTAACTATATATTTGGTTTTGTGTATGAGTTGTCTCATTTTCCTTCCTTGTTACTAACTTATGGGTATTGTAGGTGCAATCATGGGAAACAACGAGCTAGGAAACATAAATGTGGGGGATTTGGATGTTGATGATGATGTAGTGTATGAGGTCCCTCTTGAACCTCTAGCTAATAGGCGAGGTCGACCGCCTAATGAAAATGTTACCGTTCCATCCCTACCTCCACCACGAGCGGTCCACACTAGGTGTTGTTGAATGAAGGGTATGCAAGTGATATAGTCCCACCCCATATTAGGGAGGGAAACTATCAAATAACCAACATGATGCTCACTTTGCTCGAGAAACGAGGGTTCTTCACCGGTGCACCGGGTAAAAATGCATATAAACATTTGAAGGGGTTCATTGATACGTGTTGGGAATGCAAATAAACAAAAATCTCCGAGGATTCTTTGAGGCTAAGTCTTTTTCCCTTCTATCTACGGGGGAAAGCTTTAGATTGGTTGGAATATTTGCCAAATCATTCCATTCGGACGTGGGATGAACTTGAGGAGAAATTCATTTCAAACTACTTCTCTCCCAGGCACATGGCTATTCTCCGGGATGAAATTCTAGCATTCAAGCAAGATCCCAATGAACCGCTACACGAGATATGGAAAAGATATAGGACAATGATGAAATATTGCCCCAACAATGATATGACAGAGAACATGGTTCAACAAACTTTCTATCGGGGGATCAATACCACCAACCAATGTGTAGTGAATCAACTTGCAGGTGGGAACTTCATTACTACACCTTATGCGGAGGCATGTGATATTTTGGATGAGATGGAAGATACTTCATCGGCATGGAAATCTAGAGCCAATGTTCCACAAGGTGATCTAAATGTGATTCTTCTTCACAAATAGTTACATGATCACCGGCAAGCCATAGCCGAGTTGACAACCACCATGAACCAATTGGCAAAGGCTAGACTTCAACAAGTGTAAAACCAGAGGCAAGTCAATGCTATGGAGGGAGTTAATATGATGGTAAACAAGAGAAGAACAAGAAGTCCACAAATGCAACAAAGAGTGGAAAATTTTGTGCAAGATGATAGTGGGTATGATCAAGGGGATTCTTATAATGATCAAGATGAAGAGGTCTAATATTTGAAAAACATTCAAGGGCAAATAAACAACTACCAAGGCCCTAGTCCACAACAATGGAGACCGTCAAACAATCAAGGCAATCAGAATTCTAGCAACCAAGGTAATTAGAATGGTGGGAACAATCAAGGAAACTGGAATGGAAGCAACAACCAAGGACATTGGAAAAATATTAACAATCAAGGAAATTGGGGAAGCAACAACCAAGGAGGTTGGAACAACTATCAAGGAAATCGGGGGTCGGATTTTCAAAGTCCCTCGATGTACCAACAGCCGAGCAATCCACCTCCTTATCCTTCTCATGGTCCTAATTGCTACAACAATAAAATGGGTTGTATTGAAAACATGTTCAAGCAAATGATGGAGAAGAATGCCGATTCCAATGTCCAACTTGCTTCACACAATACATCTATTCAGAACTTAGAAGTGCAAATAGGTCAAATCTCTCAAGCTTTTAATTTGCGTCCTAAGAGGGCACTACCAAGTGATACGGTGGTGAACCCGACGGGTGGGAACACTACGGGACATGACATGTCCGTGAATACAAGAAGTGGAAAAAGTATCAATGCACCTACCTCAAGTCTAAGGAAATCTATGGATGATGAGCAGGTGGTGGAAGAAGAGAATATCCCGAACAATGTTGTGCAAGCAAATGATGAAGTGCAGATTGATATTGATGACTCGGTGGAAGAAACCCAAGAGTACATGAACCTGTCTAGGGATCATGTGATTGACATACCGGAGCCAAGGCACCATTTCCTAAACCACCTCCTCCCTATCCTCAAAAGATTGCCAAGAAAAATGATGAATATAAATTCAAGAAATTCATTGATATGATGAAGAAACTCTCTATAAATGTGCCTTTGGTTGAAGCTTTGGAGAAAATTCCTGGATATGCTAAGTTTATGAAAGACTTGGTGACAAAGAGGATATCGATGAATTTTGAAACTACCAAAGTCACTCACCAAGTGAGTGCAATTGTGCATTCGATGGCTCCAAGACTAGAAGATCCAAGTGCTTTTACAATTCCTCGTACCATTAAAAGTGCTAATTTTTCAAAGGCTCTTTGCGATCATGGGGCGAGTATCAACTTGATACTCTACTCAGTTTTCAAGAAATTGGGAATTGGGAAACCAAGACCCACATCTATGAGATTACAAATGGCCGATCGTACAATGAAGAGACTATTGGGGGTGATTGAAGATGTATTGGTTCAAGTTGAAAAGTTTATTCTCCCAGCGGATTTTGTGATTCTTGATTGTGAAGTGGACTATGAGGTGCCGATTATTCTTGGTAGACCTTTCCTTGCTATGAGGAAGGCTTGATGTTAAAGCTGGTGAACTCACTTTCTGGGTGGGTGATGAAAAGGTGGTGCTCCACGTATGCAAATCTATGAGGCAACCGAATAATAATGAAGTATGTTCGTTTGTGTGCATGGTGACCGATGTGATTATTGATAATACTAGTGCCACGATGAATATTGATGATACATTGGAGTCTGTGTTGCTTAACCTTGATGATGACGAGATGGATGACCTCGTGGAATGTGTGAAGTCATTGCAAATAATGGGGTCGTGCACTTATGAACCCCGCAAATAATCCTTGGATCTTGAAAATTGGAAGACTCCTCCAACAAAGCCCTCAATCGAGGAGCCTCCCATTTTGGAGTTGAAGCCATTTCCTCCGCATCTCAAGTATGAATTCCTTGGCCCTTGTTCTACTTTACCTGTTATTCGTTCCTCTTGCTTGACTAACGTGCAAGTAGACTGTACATTAGCAGTGTTACAAAAGAGGAATAAAGCTATTGGATGAGTGTTGATATTCGGGGATTAAGCCCCGCATTTTTCATGCTCAAGATTAATTTGGAGGAGGGTAATAAACCCTCCATTGAACATCAAAGGAGACTAAATAAAGCAATACAAAAGGTGTTCAAAAATGAGATCATAAAGTGGTTGAATGTCGGGGTTGTCTACCCCATTTTTGACAGCTCGTGGAGTTCTCCGATGCAATGTGTTCCGAAGAAAGGGGGTATTACTGTGGTCACCAATGATAAAAATGAGTTGATTCCAACAAGAACGGTGACCGGGTGGAGAGTGTACATGGAATATTTGAAACTAAACAAATTCACAAGGAAAGACCATTTCCCACTTCCCTTTCTTGACCAAATGCTTGATCGATGGGCTGATCGGGCGTTCTATTGCTTTCTAGATGGGTATTTGGGCTACAATCAAATCCTTATTTCCCCGGAAGATTAAGAGAAAATAACTTTCACTTGTCCCTATGGCACTTTATCTTTCAAGAGGATGCCATCGACTTATGCAATGCACCGACAACTTTCCAACGGCGTATGATGACGATCTTTACGGATATGGTAGAGGATTACCTTGAAGTCTTCATGGATGACTTTTTGATAGTCGGGGATTCTTTTGATGATTTATTGCCAGAGTTGGGTAAGGTATTGGCAAGGTGTGAAGAGACGAACTTGGTGTTGAATTTGGAGAAATACCATTTCATGGTTGAAGAGGGTATTGTCCTTGGACACAAGATTTCAAATAAGGGGATTGAGGTCGACAAGGCAAAAATAGAGGTGATTTCTAAACATCCACCTCCAACATCCGTGAACAGAGTGAGGAGTTTGTTGGGTCATGCGAGGTTTTACTGGTGTTTCATCAAGGATTTTTCCAATGTGGTGAATCCCTTGTGTAAGCTTTTGGTTAAAGATGCCAAATTTCACTTGAATGAGGATTGCATGAGAGCATTTGAATTGCTCAAGTTCTAGTTGACAACTACTCCTATTATCACCGCCCCGAATTGGAGCTTGCATTTTGAGCTCATGTGATGCTAGTGATGTGGAGGTTGGAGCAGTTTTGGGGCAACGTATCAACAAGATCTTTCATCCGATCTACTATGCTAGTAAGACCATGAATGATGCCCAAGTCAATTACACTATGACTGAAAAAGATATCCTTGCTATTATTTATACTATGGAGAATTTCCGCACGGGGTTGATAGGTACAAAGGTGATTGTCCACACGGATCATGTGGCACTTCGGGACATATGAGGTAGAAAGATTCAAAGGCTCGGTTAATGAGATGGGTGCTTTTTTTTCAAGATTTTGATATAGACATCCAAGACTGAAAAGGCAGTGAAAACCAAGTGGCGGACTACTTGTCTCGTTTGGAGAAGGAGGGGAGGCAACTTGATGGCCTTGAAATCAATAACTCCTTCCCTGATGAGCAACTTCTAGTCATTTTAATGACCGAGATGCCATGGTTCGCTGATTTAGCAAATTATCTTATGAGTGGTATTATCCCGGATGAGTTTTCTTCAAACCAAAGTAAGAAGCTCAAATAGGATTTCCAAGACTATTATTGGGATGAATTGTACCTATTCCGGATTTGTACCGATGGCATGATTAGAAGATGTGTGCCGGAGGAGGAAAAAGTTGAAATTCATGGGGCTTTTCATTCTTCAACATGCGGAGGTCACCATGGTAGAGCAAGAACGGCGGCCAAAGTGTTAAGTTGTGGATTTTATTGGCCTACCTCTACAAGGATGAAACTGATCTAGTCAAGTGTTGTGATGAATGTAAAAGGGCCGGTGGGATCTCAAAGAAAAATGAAATGCCCCTCACCACCATCTTAGAAATTGATATCTTTGATGTGTGGGGTATTGACTTCACGGGACCTTTTGTAAGCTCTTGTGGGAACGCCTACATTTCGGTAGCGGTGGATTATACTTCAAAATAGGCTGAGTCCATTGCTCTACTAACAACGAAGAAAGAACTGTGGTGGAATTTTTGAAAAATAACATCTTTACAAGGTTTGGTACTCCAAGACTATAATAAGCGACGGGGGTTGCATTTTTGCAACAAATCTTTTGACACCTTTCTTAGAAAGTATGGTGCCTCTCACAAAGTCACGACTCCCTATCACCCTCAAGAAAGAGGACAAGTGGAAGTCTCTAACTGGGAGATCAAGAGTATTTTATCCAAGTCAGTGAATGCTAACTGGACTGATTGGTCAAAGAAGTTGGATGATGCACTATGGGTTTATCGGAATACGTTCTAAACTCCTATCGGGATGTCTCCATATCGTTGGTGTTTGGAAAAGCTTGTCATCTTCTGGTGGAACTTGAGCACAAGGCCATGTGGGCTTTGAAGAAGTTAAATCTTGATTGGGATGCAGCTGCCAAATTGCGGTTTGCACATTTGAATGAGCTAGATGAATTCCGATACCATGCTTATTCAAGTTCATCCTTGTACAAAGAAAAAATGAAGTACATTCATGAAAAATACATCTGAAATAGGGAATTCAAGGTGGGCGATCTCGTGTTGTTGTTCAACTCAAGATTGAGGATGTTTCCCAGAAAGCTGAAATCCAAATGGAGTGGTCCTTTTAAAATTGTGGGTGTGACACCTTTTAGTGCATGGGACTTGAAAAAAAAATGACGAGGTATTCCGAGTCAATTGTCACCAGGTGAAGCATTACTTGGGAAAAGCTGATGATGACCAGGTGATGGCAATGATTCATTTAAAGTGATGGTAATTTGCATCGTGCCGCGTGTTAAATCAGGTGGTTATTGGGATGCAACCCATATTTTTTTTTTCTTTTTTTCTTCTTTTTTAGATAGGTCTTATTTTGTGATAACTGGTTTTGAAGTGGATCACACATTTATTGTGCGGACCGCACAATTTGGAGTGCCACAGCAGAAGGGATTTGCGGCCGCACAACTGGAAATAAAAAATTACAAACTCTCTGAAGTTTGTCTATCCGAGAAATGGCCAAAGTGCGGACGCACAAAAATATGCGGCCGCACACGTAATTGTGCGAACTGCAGAATCATCAAAAGGGAAGTGCAGATAGGTATCAGAGTGCATACTGCAAAAGGAACTGCGACCGCACTCATCTCTTGAACCCTTGGCCTTTTCTTTAAGTATAAATAGTGGGTCTCATTTTACTGTTGAAACTTCACAAACTCTGAGAAATTAAAACAAAGGCAAAATTAGTGCACCCAACTTATTCACTCCTCTGACACTCAGTTCATCATCCTTGATTTTGAACACCAGTTCATGACTGGTATGTTCAGTTCCTCTTTAGAACTTTTCAATTTTATTAGTTTACTTTATAATTTGTTTGGTTATTGTTAGACCATTTGTCATATTCATGACCATGTGGGCTCTAATTTGTGTTGGGTAAACTTCTAAGTGTTGTATGGGGAATGGGTATTTTGTTGAAATGGTTTAATTGCTACTAGCATGTTCAAATTGTGCGTAAAACTAGGAACCCTAGAACTCTGCCTGATTAAGTTTTGAATTGTGCGGCCGCCCAAGAAAATATGCGGTTCACAAAGCAGTAACCTAGGGCATTTGGTGTAGTATGATTGTGCAAACCGTACTTGAAATTGTGCGGTCCACAAAAATTCAACTGCGGCCGCAGAAAATTGTGTGTGGCCGCACATCAAGCAATTCTCTGTCATCAGAAATTTGACATTTTAAGGACTTCAATGTGCGGCTACACTCAAAATTGTGGGGCCCGCACTTCAGATGTGCAGTCGCACTAAAAATTGTGCGGACCACAGTTTTAGGCCTACGACCGCACTTGAAAATTGTGCAGTCCACAAAACTCCATTTGCGGCCCCACTCAAAAATGTGGGGACCACACTTCCCTACCCTGCATAGTGTTTTGTTCTGAAACTGTATGCTATTCTGTACTTGAACTATAATTAACTTTTGGTGCTTTTGTCTTATGTTGTGTACATAATATGGTTAGATCAAGAGACCGTGGTGACACGTCTAAAGGGAGAGGTAAGCCTTCCGAAGGCAGAGCTAAAAGTTCTTTATCCCTTGGCCCCCAATGAGTGATAGGAAAGAAGCCCAAAACAGGCTGAGGTAGACAACCAGAAGCCTCTCTGTCACGACCCAAAATCCCACGCGGGTCGTGATGGCGCCCAACAGCGGGGTTATGCAAGCCAACACAAATTACACCAAGTGTTACCTTTTCCATTTGATTAATTATTCCAACGTTTACCAGTTTTAAACAATTATTAACATGGTGATAGCCTGTGACATAAAATAAAACCATCTAATACATGAGCCAAAAGATAAGCATATGTATAAATATACAGCCCAAAACCCAAAATATAAGCTACGTGCGTGCCAGGAACTAGTGTCACGAGTATCACGTGTAACTATATGAATATACAAGGATAACATATATATATATATACACAATCCCACAGTCTGAATGAAGTAGACGGGAAAATGACAAAAAGAAACTCCGGGGTGTTGCTAGAGATCGTCAGGAAGAACAGCTCACCACGAAGTCGAATTAGCCCAAGTCAGTATCTAACACCGGCCTGATAATCAGATGTACCAGCCTCCTGACCTGTACAGTCAAGTACAGAAGAAGAAGTGCAGCATGAGTACATAATAAATATGTACCCAGTGAGTATCCCGCCCAAACTCGAAAGAGTAATAATGAGAGGTCGACTAGGTACTCACTAAAGTCCAGCAATATAATATATGACGAAATATGGCTAAAGCAATAGGCATGAGAAATAGTGAGAAACAAGTACATAGCAAGTAACAAAATCCAGATAGCAATAGCTGAAAAAGGAACAACAAAGTACCAAAAATCTTCTCTTAACCAATACCTGACACTCCAGTTTTTAAGTGACTCAGAACTCAAGTGATCATACACATACCAGGACAAGACGACAGGCCAGAGTCATAAGTGTGGTCATAGTGACTGAGGTGATAAGCTAACCCATGATCACGAATCATACATGCGACTCACGTGCTGACTCGATATAATAAGCTAACCCACAATCGCGCATCGTACCTGCGACTCATGTGCTGACTCGATAATAATAATAAGCTGACCCACGTTCGCGCATCATACCTGCGACTTGTGTGCTGACTCGATAATAATAATAAGTTGACCCACGCTCGCGCATCATACCTGCGACTCGTGTGCTGACTTGATAATAAATAAGCTGACCCACGGCCGTGCATCATACATGCGGCTCGTGTGCTGACTCGATAACAAGTGTGTATATATATATAAGTACATGTGTGTACCAACTCAACAGTGAACTCAATAGGACTGTGCCAATACCACGGATAGCCAACTGGATCTAAATCATAATTATTCATGTTCCAATATCACCTCGACAATAATTCCAACTCTTTACACATACAAGTTACAAATAAGGCACATAGTGGCATGCTCGTGAGTCCTAAGCTACACGACATAGCAATATAGTTTCCACGTACGGTCTCTTGTCACTTGGTACGTATGCGGCCCCCACAACATGTACACATGTAAATTAAGGAACCTATGGGGACATTTCCCCCTTACAAGGTTGGAAAGGAGACTCACCTCGTGACGGGACCACCCCTCGGATCAAGGATGCGCCCGAATCTCCGAAATCTACCCTCAACGGCTCGCAACTAGCCAAATATAGTATAATGACATCAATGCATGCTCAAAGTAAGGAAATTATTCTAATTTTTCAAAAATTCAACATTCTTGAGAAATTCCCAAAACTCAACCCTGGGCCCACACGCTCGGATTCCAAAAATTCTCGAAGGGATCACTCACGCGAAGCCTAAGGATCATAATTATGTCACTTTAGTGGAATGCATGGCCATCATGGGGTGATGTATCAAATTCTTAAGAGCCCTAACTAGTACTATCAAATTTCTTGGTTTTTTGATGTTTTAGTAATCGATTCTAGTTGAATTCCATGTAAAAATTTAGGAAAAATAGAGAGGAATTACTCACCTTAGCACTATATGGGTCGTGGGGGATGCTGGTCAAGCTTCAAGGCCCTCTAATGGAGTTTGTGTATGAGAAATAATGAATACAACCCGGCGAGAATATAACCGCACCTGCGGAAAATGGCGAGGGGGCTGGGGATCGCACCAGCGGAAGGTTTTCTGCACCAGTGGACCCGCCCCTGCGGAAATAGTTCTGCACATGCGATGGTTGGGGGGCCCCCTGGGATTCCACAGTTGCGAGGCTGGGACCACAGGAGCGGTCCCGCTCCTGCGGCTGGGCAACCGCACCTGCGGTCACACCAGCAACAGCTGCACCAGCAGTTGTTTTAGATGGTTTTTGGCTTCGTTAGGTGCCCAGGAGGCACCTGGGCCCACCCGAGCCCTAATCTAAATATACCAACAAGTCCCAAATCATAATACAAACTCGCTCGAGCCTTCAGAACACCCAAAACAATGCTAAAACTCAAAATCACATCCCCAAACCCCAAGAACCAAACTTAGATATTTTCAGTTTTCTAGCCGTCGCTCTCAATGCACCGAACAGACCTATACAAGTCGGAATGACCTCAAATTTTGCAGGCAAGTTATTATTTACATAACGGATCTATTCTCGGTCTCAAAATTCTGTTCGGACCTCGATTACACAAAAACACGCCCCAAACCAAAATATGAACTTAAGGAACTTCTTATTTCAATATTGGGCGCCGAAATGCCTCCGGTTCATCAGAAACCCAATCCGAACATACGCCCAAGTCCAAAATCATCACACAAAGCTACCAGAACCAACGAAACTTGATTTCGAGGTCGTTTACTAAAAAATGTTGACCGAAGTCAAACTTCGCCTTAAAAGCCAACCTTAAGGAACCAATTGTTCCTAGTGCACTCTAAACACCATCGAATCCCAAACCACTAGTCCCCGCAAGTGATAAATCATAAAATGCCGATATAGGAAGTTTTATTTAGGGGAACGGGGTCCGATAAAGCAAAACGACCGTTCGGATCGTTACACTCTGAATAAAGCTCATATGCCCCGTCTAAGGAAGCATTGGAGGGTAACTCATTACAAGAACAACAGACTGTACAATCACAGCCACAGTTGCCTCAGGATATATATATATACCAACTAAGGAATGAGCCCAAATCTTATGAAAGTACTTCTGAGGGGTCGAAAAGAAACAGTCAGGCTTTGGAGCCTTCATCTACATAGGCCCCCGCAACACCAACTACTATATTAGATGTAGATGACATCTCGGATAATGGCCGGGAGGGTGACACCAGAGTTTTAGGCCTTGAGAGGCCGAAGAATAAGGAATTATTGGAAGATAGATTAGTGAGCCTGGCTGCATTCAACAGGTTCCGAGAGTGGTGGCCTCAGATATCACTCACACTTGAGCGTCAGTTTTTGTTAAAAGACCTTGAGAAGTACAACCCAGCCATGCTGAGGCAATTCAAAGAGAGGAAAGGGTGGATATGGTTAACTTAAGGTATGGTGGATGCTAAAGAGCACATGGTCCTGGAATTTTACGCTAATGTGGCGCATATCAAGAAGGGGACCAAGGTGACAAAAGTAAGAACTTAAAAGTAAGATTTGATCAGATCACCCTGAACACATATTTGGGATTGGAGGATTTGGAGCCAATGCAATAACTAGAAAAGATGGCTATGGGCGATGAAGCTCGCCCATGGCTAACTGAGATTCTGGCTGCTCCGGGACCACCGTCACTGTAGATCATAGTAGGGGTTCTTATTCAGCGAAACACCCTGAATTTTAAGGCAAAGGGATGACAAACATTTGTGTACAGTAGAATAAACCCATGCTAGAATGAAACAAATTTGTTGATCCCACGAGCTGTGCTAGTCGCCTCGATAAGGGCCAGGTACACAATCAATGTGGGTGCCATCATGTCAGTCAACATGTCCTTGGTTCCCAGACAAGGTGAAAGCTCCCACCCATATCATAAAACTATCACTGAGTACCTTACGGATGCGGGTGTGGAGCCAAAGAATTTTGATACCAAGGGTGCGGGCAAAGAAGCCCTTCTCATCGTACTCTTTGATGGGTGATGGAAAACCAAAGAAGAAGGGTAAATCCTCTACTACCGAAGGCCAGTCTGATGAGCCTGTCAGGGTAGCTGTTGAAACAGCTGACATGCCATTTACCTCTGCTGACTCTTCCATGCTGCTACAACTACACCTCCACCTCCTTCCTCTGGTCCTTCAGTATCAGTCCCTTCAGCATCGGCTTTGAAGCCGGTGCCCATCCCCCCTCAGCCATTATCTGAGCTGCGAGTCTCCCAGACACTGGCAAGCCTCAACAACTGGACGCAGACAACCACAACAAAGCTGACTGACATATCTAGTGCCGTTGCAGCACAATCATCTATCCCAGCACCCCAGGTTCCTCTGACAGTGAAGGATACTTTTAAAAAGAATTTGGAGAACCAGAAGACCATCATGGACACTTTGGTGGCACATGGAGAAGTTATTGAGGATCTTGGGAAGCAGGTAAAGAAGATGAGAAAATCCCTGGCATCCAAGAAGGCAGTAGAGAAACTAAGGAAAGAAGTGACCAAGATAGCAATCGTTGGGGACCTTCCATTTGAAATGCTTATGGGTACCGATCTATCAATACCAGTAGATATAGCAGCACCTTCAACATCAGTGGCACCAGCTGGCCAGTTTGAGGAGCCAGACCTGGCTTCCGATACTGCTGAGGCGGTGTGACAGATGTTCACCAACCCACCTACTCCTAGGGCCAAGGATGATGAGATCCAGTTAGAGGAGGAGGAGGGTGGTGATGTTTCTATGGACAAAGAGATGTCCAAGATCACATAGGGAGTCCTCTTTACTCTGACCCTTCCTTAGTCTTATTTTGTTTAAGCATTAGAGACAATGCTTCTTTTTATTCGGGGGGGG
>ML403702.1:0-30839 GCA_005239525.1 Nicotiana knightiana | reverse complement strand
TGGGGGGGGGGGGGGGGACGGGTTGGAGTTTATTTGATATTTGGATATTTGACATTTGCTTTGTATATGTGATATCATTTTCCACTTTCCTTTTAATTATGTATATATTCTTCCCTCTGTCTCTATTTGACGTATATATTGTATCTTTCTCCCTCTTATTATGTACATTCATTTATGTCTTTAGTAGTTTTCTTTGTAGCTTCTTAATTATGTTTTCTTATTAGTCTATGTTTAATTCAGTAGCTTCTTGTTTAGACTAATAACTTCTTTTTATGTTTTTAGTAATAAATAAGCCTTTGGTTTTCTTAATCCACAGTTCTTTCCAAAGGTAGTTTTTGTGTGAACCGGGTGATTCTTCCAAACAATGGATGGCGTGAAAACATTCTTAAGGGATTGAGTCCGTTTTGGTGTTTAGGTGAGAATATTTATATTAATGAATAAAAGAGTCAAACATGCTTCACTTGGGACCAACACACTTAACTACGTGCTTATGGTTAAAAATAAGTTTTTTCTGGAAAGAAGTAGCTCGAGTTAGTTACCTTGTGACTCTTGCGTTGCCTTAGGCAATGATCGAGTGTTTAGCCGAACCATAGTGATTTTCAATCTTGAATATGGTCGTTTTGGGCCCTCGACTCTATCCTTTTTTAACAAACCAGCTGTGTGAGAGGTGAAATGTTTTTGTTGCAAGTCCAAGTACCCGTGCGAATGGTCTAGAACTTGCCCTAAATCTGTTTCTAGGCGAAAGCTAGGCTTGAGAAGTGATTGTAGGCTCTCTTTGACCCGCTTGAAAATTTTTCATGACCCCCCAATGTTGTTATCCCTAGTCAACTCATTTGAGCCTAAAACCTTTCTTATTTGATCACCATGTTACAAGCCCTTACCCGTTCTGTCTTGACCCTCTCTTGGAACCCGAGCTTTTCTTAAAACTCTTGTGAAACAATTGGCTTAAAACATAAGTTTGGGGGGGAGACGAGGAAGTTGAAAAAGGTATCAAAGCACAAAAACAGAAAAGAAATGAAGAAAAAGGAAAGGCAAGAAAAAGAAAGAAGAACAAAAAGAAAAATGCAAAAAGAAAGTACATAAATTGAAATGTGGAAGGGATTTCAAAGAATGGTAATGATGCAAAGCATGGATAATACGAAGGAGGAAATGAATATCATGATCAAGAAAGAGTGATGCTAAGCCTCTCTAATAGCATGTTTGGCCAAGCTGGAAAAATCAGCTTATTTTGAGAAGTGCTTTTTTCAAAAGTACTTTTCAAAAAAGTACTTGGAGAAAAGCAGTTTGTGTTTGGTTAATCAATTTGAAAAGTAATTTTAAAAAATAATTTGTATTTGACCAAGCTTTTCAAAAAGTAATTTTAAGTGTCAAATTACAAACAAGGACACGAGGAGATTTGACTAATAGTTAATATTATATAAGTAGATAAATAATTATAAATATTTATTATTAAAGATAATAATTAAGTTTTTTATTTTATTTAAGTAAAATATAAATATAAAATTGAAAAGTACTTATTCTTTCAAGATAATTTAAATATATCAAAAAATCATTCAAAAAATCTGAAAGTTCATCCCAAAAATTATTTTATATTACTTAATAGTGTAAACTACGTAAGGTTATTTTAGTATATATAATACTTTGCAAAGGATACTTTTGGAATGAAAAAAGTCAAAATTGCTTCTGCTTCTGCTTTTTGAGAGAAGCTACTTTTTTCTGCTTCTTCAAAACGGCTTCTGCTTCTAGCAAAAAGCATTTTTTCCCCAAAGGAAGCTTGGCCAAACACCTCAAACTGTGGAATAAAGCCAAACAGGCTATAAGTCTCCTATGGAAAAGAAAACGCCTCCAAAAGTGGCAAAGCATGAGCCGATAAGAGAAAGTAGAGTGCTTAAGGAAAGATGAACCCGTTCTATCATAGTATATCCAACCTTAGTCCAAACTCCTTCAATACATTCCCAAAAATTCCAACGTGATTTCAAGACGAGTGAGCTTACATTAGTAGTGATTTACATGATGAGAAAGCCTATGGTACTTAATGCCATACCTGCGACATTCTTTTGAGAGAGATGAGCTAACCTTTCACAAAATTTTGAATTGAGTGCTACATTCTTAAATGAGGTGAAAAAGAAAAGTAGGAGATGAGGATTAAGACAAGTCTTGATGCTCAAGTGTCACAGTAGAACTATTTGTGCTTAATAGTTTGATCCATTGCGTTGTTAATAATTCATGAGCGTGTGGGTAATTGTTTATCCCAATTGATGTGTGATTGAGGCATCTTAGATTAGTTGGAATAGCTCTTAACTTGTGGAGATAGGAATTACCTTATTTTCTTGAGGACAAACAAAAGCTTATGTTTGGGGTAGTCGACAAGTGGGGATTTTGACTACTTGTTAGCACCTTTTTACTTTTTTTTTAGTCGAAAAGCGCTTAATTGTATTCCCGAAAACTGACTAAATATGATTAATTGCAGGAGTAATTGGAAAATGATCCATTAAGATGAAATCCAACTCAAGAAGGAGTGATCTGAGCTCAAGGACAAAATCAGGCACAAAAGCTCAAAGTATGGACCGCAGATTTCCATTTGTGGCCGCAAATTCTGAAAGAAAATTTATCAGGGCCCAAGTGAATAGTGCAGCCGCAGAAGCCAAGAAAGATCATAAGTTCAGAGAGTTCTCATTTCAAAGTTCAAAGAAAGTGCGAACCGCACAATTATTGTGCGGCTACAGAAGTCAGTTGCGCGGTCGCACTCAGATATGTGCGGTCCGCAAAAGATCCCTGTGCGGCCGCACCCAGAAATGTGCGGACCGCAAAATATGGGAGATGCGATCGCGGGTAAGAATTTTGCAGCCACAAATTCAACTCCTATCAAGACTGAAGCCAAGTGCGGACCGCACATGGAATTGTGCGGCCGCAGAATCTCCGAAAAGGGCAATTTTGTTTGAAAGTTAACTTTTGTATCTTTTAACATCAACAACCGTTTTCGTTGCTTCTTGTAGTTATTTTAGCTATTTAAAGATTTTTGAATATTATTTTTAACATTTCAATCATTAATATGGGTCTAATTATCACTTCTTCTACTTCTTCTTTATTTTCTATTTTAAGCATGAGTAGCTAGATCTTCACTAAGGTTGTGACCCAACCCTAGTGTGTAAACTTAATGGGTGTTTGATTTATTGCTTGTTTATGGTTGGGTGTTGATTATATAGCCATGTCTTTCTTTTACTTGAGGATTTAATGGTTGCAAACATTATTTCATTCCTAATTGACTAGGTCTCTTCTTGATAAGGAGAGACAGTCTAGGAAAACTTGGCTAGCAAGGAATTGGATCAATCGAGAGAGTGATAAACCCAATTAAGGGGTAGAATCTAGAGATAGTAAAACCCGACTTGAGCTTATTATCAACTGTTTTGTTCAATACCCATTTGGGCTTGAGAAATCCAAATTGGGAAAAATCACTCTCTAACCGAGAGGTATTGAGTGGGTAATCGAGTGTTGATATCTATAATCCACCCTGATCAAGAAAACAAGCTTTAAGGCTTACAATTAAGTGAACACCTAGTTGAAGGTCATAGCCCTAGACCTTTTTACTATTTGGAAAACAATCCAAAACAAATTGCTAGTTTTAATCCTTACCTGTCATCCGTAGTTTAAAATAGATTTAAAAACAAACCAACTTTTGAAGAAAAGTGTAATCCGAGATAATTCAGGCTCATTTACTCAAATATATACTCCTAGCCCATTTATAGCCCGTGTGGAAAATCGACCCTGACTCCTTGTTGGGTACTATTATTTCTCTGACCGTTTCACAACCTCAAATAGAGGTGTGGCTTCGGCGAGATCAAGGAGTCCAATGAACAACCCAAAATACACACGACAGTGAAGGACATGAGATCAACTTGCGAGTGATCTTTGAAATGCTGCAGGCCCAACAGGCAGCAATAACCCAGCTGCAGAACCAAAGCCGTGCACACAACAGAGTTGAGCCCGAGCCATCCCGGGAAATCACTCATAGAAACAAACCAATCATAGAGAGGCCGAGTGAAGCTGAACTCGGGACTAACCCCGAGATCATAAAAATGCTCGAGGAACTGACAAAACGGGTAGAATCGGAAGAAAAGAAAATCTAGGCCAATGACAAAAAGGTGGAAACCTACAATTCCAGGGTCGACCAAATTCCAGGAGCACCACTGATATTGAAGGGTCTGTATTCCTAGAAGTTTGTTCAGAAACCTTTCCCTCCAAGCGCAGCTCCAAAGCCAATGCCAAAGAAGTTCCTCATGCCCGAAATTCCTAAGTACAATGGAACAACTAACTAAAATGAACATGTGACCTCCTACACATGCGCTATCAAAGGGAATGACTTGGAGGATGATGAGATCGAGTATGTCCTGCTGAAAAAGTTCAGAGATACTTTGTCAAAGGAAGCAATGATATAGTATCACAACTTACCCCTAATCATATTAACTCGTTTTGCTATGATTGTAGACTCCTTCGTGAAAGAACACGCCGGGGCCATCAAGGTCGAGACCTGGAAATCAGACCTTTTCAATGTGAAACACAGAGATAATGAGATGATCAAGGAATTCGTGTTCCGATTTCGAATGGAATGAATGGACTTCCCTCCGGTTGCATACGATTGGGACATTCAGGCCTTAACCCAGGGACTCAATACTCAAAGCGCGTTGGCTTCACATCAGTTGAAGTAAAATCTTATAGAGTATCCGGCTGTAACTTAGGCCGACATACATAACCGGTATCAATCAAAAATTAGGGTCGAAGATGATCAGCTTGGGGCCCCTTATGGGTATGTTTATCCCGTCAAAAACTTTTTACAGATCTAAAAGAGACATTGATCGTTAACCAAGATCACATAGTGATCTATATCAACCGTACAATGGAGACCGAAGAGGTAATGGGTATGGGCGAAACCCTGTGAGAAGGGAAATGAGAAGAGATCGAGGTCAAAATATTTAGGGACTCATGAGCAGAATCGGTTTTGACAGGCCCATTGGGCCTAAGGTAGCGCCAAAGTTATCAGAGTACAACTTCATGTCGATGTTGCTGCTATCGTATCTGTCATCGGGCACATCAAAGACACCAAGTGGCCTCGACCTTCACAGTCTGATCCAGATCAAAGGGACCCCAACCTAATGTGCAAATACCATGGAACTCACAGCCCCATAACAGAAGAAATCATTTTAGGAATAGGGACTCAAATAAGCAGATTGAGCAAAAGAAACCGTAGCACTTCATTAAGATGATCATCATTGGGATCGAAGACCCCTAGGGGCCAAAGTATCCATCACAAGGGAAAAATGGACTTGAGATTACGTGCTAGACGTAACCTTATCTTTCAATGACGAGGACGCTGAAGGCAATGTGTAGCCACAAAATGATGCACTTGTAGTATCTATACTCATAAATAAATCTCAAGTTAAATGTGTGTTAATTGATCCAGGTAGCGCAGCCAATATCATCAGATCGAGAGTCATAGAGCAGCTGGTTCTATAAGACCAAATTGTGCCTGGAGTCCAAGTTATAAATGGATTCAACATGGCATGCGATACCACTAAAGGGCAGATAACACTACCGGTGAACACATCCAGAACCATCCAGGAAGCAAAGTTCAACGTGATCGAAGGAGATATGAGATAAAATGCTCTGTTCGGGAGGCCTTGGATTCACAACATAAGGGTAGTTTCGTCGACACTACACCAGGTGTTGAAATTCCCAATGGAAGGAGGGATTAAAATAATTTATGGAGAACAACCGGTTGCAAAGGAAATGTTTGCGATCGACGAGGTGGTATCGAGCACTTTCGACACCAAAGGGTCTGAGTTCGGTCACCAAGGAAAAGGCCAAATAACAACCACCGACGCCAGTCCCGACCAAACCAAAAAGACAGGGGACGGGGGAGGATGTCGACTACGGAGTTCCTAGGTCTTTCATAGCCCTCGAAAATTCCGATGCCACCAAATCAACGGTCGAGGAACTAGAGCAAGTCATATTGATCGAGCACCTACCCAATTGCAAGTTATAGCTAGGCACGAGATTAAGATCGGAGCTCAGGAAAAAACTCATTAAGTTGCTTATAGCTAACATAGATTATTTAGATTGGTCCCACCTTTACATGACAAGGATCCTCACGGAAATAACTACTCACAAGCTGAGCCTGTATCCGAAGTTCCACCTGGTCAAACAGAAAAGGAGGCCTCCGTCCGAAGTCAAGCATGCATTCATCAAAGACTTGGTATCAAAACTCCTTAAAATAGGATCCATTCGGGAGGTTAGGTACATGGATTGATTAGCAAACGTAGTGGTAGTCCCTAAAAGAGGGAATAAATTAAGAATGTGTGTAGACTACAAAGAATTGAATAAAGGCAAGCCCTAAGGACTCTTTCCCTTTTCCCAACATCGATCGCATGATAGATGCCCGGGCCGGCCACGAGATCCTCAGTTTTTATGATGCCTATTCCGAGTATAACCAAATTCGGATGGACTGGGGCGACCAGGAAAAAACGTTTTTCATCACTAATTACGGCACCTACTATTATATTGTAATGCCATTCGGACTAAAAAATGCGGGTGCAACTTATCAACACCTAGTAAGTCGGATGTTCCAAGAGCAAATAGGATAATCAATTGAGGTTTACTATGAAGATATGTTAGTTAAGTCCCTTGGAGAAGAGGACCATTTGAAACATTTACAGGAAACCTTCAACATATTGAAGAAATACAATATGAAGCTGAATCCGAAGAAATGCGCATTCAGAGTCGGGTCCGAAAACTTTCTCGGACTCATAGTGTCTAACCGGGGAATCGAGATCAACCCCAATAAAATAAAGTCCATAGAGGACATTACCGTGGTGGAGAATGTCAAGGCCGTTCGAAGGTTAACCGGGTGCATAGCCATGTTGGGCCGACTCATTTCAAGGTCCTCTGACAAAAGCCACCGGTTATTCTCATTATTAAAGAAGAAGAATAATTTCTCATAGACAGCAGAGTGTCAGCAAGCCTTGGAAGAACTCAAAATAAGTACCTTTCGAGCCCGCCTTTGACCCATTCTCCGAAGGCAGATAAAAAATTGTATCTGTACTTAGCAGTATCGAAGATAGAGGTAAATAGAGTCTGAGTCCGGGAAGAAGAAGGTATGCAATTTCCTATCTACTATGTTAGGAGGACTCCAGGTGAGGCCGAAACTATGTATCCTCACCTGGAAAATTTTGCGCTCTCTATGTTAAGTGCCTCCAAGAAGTTAAAATCGTATTTTCAGTGCCATCTCATATGTTTCGTGACTACTTACCCGTTGAGGAGCATAATTCACAAGCTAGATCTCTTAGGACGATTGGCCAAATGGGCAGTGCAAATCAGTGGGTATGATATCGAATATCAACCTCGAGCCGCCACTAAATCTAAAATTCTGGCGAACTTTGTGGATGACTTCACGCCGGCCCTAATACTCGAGGTCGAGAAGGAGTTATGTTGAACACAGGGACCTCCTCTAAAATTCGGACCCTCTTTACGTACAGTGCCTCGAACGCAAATGGGGCTGGACTTGGAATTGTATTGAAGCCACCAACGGGTAGTGTAGTTAGGAAAACAATTAGAACCATAAATTGACTAGCAACAAGGCCGAGTATGCGGCTGTGATTGCAGGTCACGAGCTGGCAAAAATCCTGGGGGCCGAGGTGATTGAAGAAAAGTGTAATTCCCTCCTTCTGGTGAACCAAGTCAATGGGACGTTCGAAGTCAAAGATGAACGAATGTGAAGGTACCTGGATAAACTACATGTGACGTTACATCGATTCAAGGAATAGACTTTCCAACATGTACCTCGAGATCAAAACAACAAAGTCGATGCTCTTGCCAACTTAGGTTCGTCGGTTGATGATGATGAATTCAACTCAGGAACGGTCGTCCAACTCATGAAATTGGTAGTGGAAGAAGGCCACGCCGAGATAAACTCTACAAGCTTAACTGCGATTAGAGAACCAAGTATATAGATTACCTAAATACCGGAAAACCGCCCTCGAATGTTAAAGAATCGAGAGCTCTATGCACAAAGGCATACATGTTCAGCTTGTCTGAAGACAACACCCTATTCAGGTGAACTTTCGATGGCCCACTCACCAAGTATGTTTGGAGGGAAGTTCATGAACCCACCTGCGGGAATCATTCGGGTGTCAAATTGTTGGTTCGTAAGTTAATCACAGCCAGATACTACTGGATCAACATAGAAAAAAATGCAAAGGAGTTCCTACGAAAATATGAAAAATGTCAGAGACATGCACCGATGATTCATCAGCACGGGAATCTGCTACATTCGGTCTTGTGACCCTGGCTATTTATGAAATGAGGAATGGACATTGTTGGCCCATGGGCACCCGGTATGGCTTGATTTATATTATTTATGGCTGACTGTTTTTCTAAATGGGTGGAAGCCCATGAATTTGAGAAATTCAGAGAGAAAGAAGTTATTGACATCATTTGGGACCACAAATATGCCGGGTCGGAATGCTGGCCGAGATCATATGCAACTATGGGAAGCAGTTCATAGGCAGTTGTTGATGTCTAATTTTCCCCACTTCTTAAAAGTAGTATATATACTTTCAAGATGTCATGTTTGCAGCATTATTTAATTTACAAACATTTTTTATTTTTTTCATAATTTTTAGAGCTTTAAAATTAATTTTTCTTACATTTCAAATACTTGAATATTTACTAATTATGCCTTCAAATTATTTGTTATGACTTAGTCATCTGAATTTATTAATTTGTATCCATATAGATATGTTTAAAATATTTTTACTTCATTTCATATAATTATATTAGTATTTTTAGGCTATTTACATAATCTTGCAATAGTAGCCTATATTTTGCAATCTACTGCATTTGTTATTTTATTTAAGGTCAAAATATTTTTTTACATTTTTCTAATCTTCTAAGGTTGTTTTAGATTACTGAGTTGCATTAATAACATTTTTATATTTGTTTTAGCTATTTCATTAAATTAATTTTTCTTTAATTTATTTTATTTTTTAAATTTTGGGCCAAAATAAGCCAAATTTTAACCCCAGTTCACCAGCCTACACCTGAAAACCTATCCCAATACCAACAACCCATCACCCCACGCTGGTTTTGTATGACCCGCCCCATTGCCTTTTAATCTTGGTCGTTGATCTCATAGATCAACGAGATCAACGGCTCATAACACCCCCCACTCCCTTTCCTTATATCCCTCATAACCTAACTCTAATCTCTATTTCCTAAAGATAGCCACATCTATTCTCTCTGTTCCTCTCATCCCATTCACAAACCCTAGCCTCCACACCCTCTAATTCTCTTCGATTCCAACCCTGATATGGAATCCTCTTACGATTTGCCTTCCATATATTCTCCTTCTCCGTATTACTTATATAATTTTGGTATCACTTAGTACTTGCCTGTTTGGAAAGTACCAGGCCTGGAATCATGTGAAAACCGTCTTCAATCTTTAAGATCTTGACGGTATTCCATCTATATACATTCATGGCAAGGCGATATGAAGCTGATTCACCAAAATCGTTGGTCGACTCTCTGATTTCTGTCGAACTAGGGTTTGAAATTTTATACTTTTCCTTTTACCCGTTCCATTACAAATTGCATGTGGTATTTTCTTCCCAATTTATGTTTGACTGATTTTTTTCCTTGTTACTTTTTTCAATTCCTACCACTATATAAACTCCTCCCCAATTCCCCTTGAAAAAAACCTAAGTGATCACTGCTATTGCACTCAATACATCTATCTCACCCGTTCATATTCTCTAGAATACTTGTCTCTTTGGCAGGATGAAAGACAAGGCCATAATATTATCAACCTCCTCTGGTGAAAGCACTGCTTGGGGCCCTTAGAAGGCTATTGTGATCTCTGAAGCATCAGAGACCTGGGGTTCTTGCTACCAGTATTCTATGCTCTTGTTATTCTTTTGCTCGTCTAGTTTTGCTACTGGTTAGTGATTTTAGCCCTTGCAATGCTAAATATTTTTTTTCATACCTATTTATGTTTGAATTCTATGAGCATGATTTAGTTATGAATCCCTGATATTGCACCGCTATGATATCGTTCAATACTCCCCCGTCATTTTATATTTTTGATAGTTGAATGCATTTTAGTACATGTGATAGTTTCCTGTTTATTCTTAGTTTGTGTTAGGCTAATATGTGTTCTTCACTATGGCCTGCACTTCTATGTTGGTTTTCCTTATTCTCTTCTAGAATTAGTTTTGTACCTCCGTATTTTTTCTAGCATCTGAACATGTTTTAGTTTTGAGTTTCAATGCATGCCTATTGTATGTGTGTCTTTTAATGAATCTGACTATCATGACTATCTATTGTTAATTATAGAATCCTCTTCATGCCTTTCTTTGGATAATACTAGGACTCTATTAAATCCCCCCTCTACTTTAAATGAATCCTTTAGTGCCGAGTCTTGTGTTTAATCGAATGTTCTTTGCATAATAGCCACAACTATATGGGTTTCATGTTGCAAGACTGCTTTAAGGTCTACCCTAAACATGTTGCCTTGCTATTTGTAATCCTGATCTTTAGAACAACCTAAGATTTTAGGATAAACAACCCATTTCCCTCTTATGTATGTTAATGATTAGCCAATCTACCCCTTTTCATGCCATAAGTTTTTGTACTATGATCTATTCCCCATCATGTTAAGTTTTCATGATATTTGCAAAGTTGTATCATTAGTATGTTGATATGTCATCTAGAACTTTATTAGAACTGTCATGCTAGAACTTTCATTGTACTAGACTGACATTCGGAATCCTTTAGGTTAATACTCTATTCTGAATTTGTGTGGCATTGTGCACCCTTATATGTTGATCCTAATTTCAGAAAACCTGATTCCCCTAACTCTCTTAATATGTTTTTCTGCCCAATATGCTATCTCTTGCTAAGTGTTTGAACCTGAAATATCAACTTACCCTCTAAGTCTTGTTGGTTCTCTTGACTTGCATGTTCCTTGTTTATATCAACCATGCTATGTCTGCTTCTAAAATACGAAATGCCTCTCTTCAAATTTTATCACTTAGTCACTATTAAGTAGGTTGATTATTTGTGTAGTCTAGTTAAGTTGTGCATCTATTGTTGCTGGTTAAGAAGGTCTTCCCTTTGGGCCTAGTGTTGATCCTTATGTGATTTTGAATTAAGCAATTGATATATTCTGAGGTTTGAGGTGTATTTGGACCTGGGTTTGCTTCACGTATGAGAGGAGAGCCTGGTGAAAGCCCAGACTTCACTGTGTTACAGTTGTTTTGGCCTGCTATGTACACTGAACCTGTATTTCTTAATAGGTGGAGTTCGCACTTGTATTCATTGATTCTGGGTCTGTAATAATTTCGTAACTGAATAGACGGGGCGATTTGTAAAAGGGGAAGGGTATTTTAATTTTCGTACAATGGGTAGAAAACATGCTTATAGGACCTATGTGCTCTACTTGTTGTTTTGGCTCCAATGCGTTGCAGACTAGTAGAAACCATACCTATAGTAATCACACACTCACTCAACTTGTTTACTATCAAAGAATGAGCTTAAGTACTTTATTTGTTCCCCATGTCTACTTCAATGTGTTACTAGAGAGCATGCCTGTAGGAAATAAATGTCAGTAATAGTTCATCGAATTTGTGCAACTGCAAAATATTTCCTAGATACCATGCCTATAGGATCACTAATTCTCATCTAGATATCACGTCTATAGGACCTTAATTGACTAGTTACCTACTAATATTGTTATATCCGTCATATTGCTCACCTAGAAAACATGCCTATATGGGCGAAGTGTTATAGAATCAGTTTCAATTGCTAACTCATAGAAACCCTTCCTATAGGATACTGTTACACGCCTAGAAAAGTATTCTTATAAAATCAAATGTGGGTATTTCTGTAAGCTCTCAAACGGTTTAACCACCTCATTGCGTGAATAATTTAGAGATTATGCCTATAGGATTTGTAATACCTATAATCTGTAAATTCATTGCTGTAAAACAACGATACTGCCTGTATGCTTGAAATTTAAATCACATAGAAGCCATGTCTATAGAATTGTATGACTCTAATTTGCCTCAATTCTGAAACTGTCTGCCGCCTAATGTAAGAATCTGCCTGCGTGCATTTGTTGTTTATATGTGGAAGCTAACTTGGGCCTTTAACTGTCTTTACATGAAAACCTACTTGTTTTGAATGTCGGTTAGTTCTATCATTTTGAGCAACCTAAGTAAAGTCTAGAACCACCCAAATAGATGTACAATGGCTCCTGGACCATAGGCATGGGACGGGTAGTGCGCGCATAAGGTACGACTTAGAATTGAATTAGAGAACCTTTAGGGAAACAAATTTAACATAGTAACTGGGTAGCAGGAGATGATAATCTGTGCCTGCTGAATAGTACGAGTAATTCCCTATCTTAAGGGAGTTTCGAAGTATTATTTATGTTGCAAGAGGTGATCCTTTATGCTAAAAAACTTAGGAAACCCCCTTTGTCCTTTATAGACTTAGTCATCTTATATAGATTGTTATAGTTATATCCTTATAGTCCTTAATATTAGTATCAATTCTCATTATGTTATAATAAAACTCTCCAACCTTTTTATCCTCTTTGTTTATTTGATCACCTCGCCTAATTATAATCCACATAGTCTTATGTTCGGTCGGGGCCAACAGTTGTGAAACTCGAAGAGTGCCTAACACCTTCCCTTTGAGGTAATTTGAGCCTTACCCGATCTTTGGTAGCACTAACTATTCAAGCTGTTAGGTGGAGACTCTTCTTTTAACACTCTATCTTCCATTCAAAAGAGTTTTCCCACGTCGAAATCCGCTTTCGCGAGAAAAAAAGGGCGCGAGAGCATGTCGACTCTTCTAGGGATATACTTAGGCTCTTACCATAATAAACTTTGCTTATCTGGATTACTTTCTTTATGCACATCCTTCACCTTTATTTGTTTGAATATGTTATTCCATGCACATCCCTTCCCCTATTCATCCCTACTTGCTATGAACGCTCTTTATCTTGTCAAATTTCTATATCATGTCTACTTCGTTACTTCCTTTTCCTTGATGAGTGTCCGCACTCTTCCAAGATTAAGCTTTTAAAATCGGAAAGGCTTATTTGCGATACACTAGTCGATTATCAATGCAGTCGACGATCCCTTGCCTTTCCCTCTAAAGTTTTCCACTTGAGAGTACCTGTCTAGACCTTTCTAGAAACCTTACTCCAATATCAAATGTACATGCATCATGTTAAACCTAGTATGGGTTAAAACGTTGTTAACGTAATAGCCTGCTAAGATAAGTCTTTTCCAATCCCGACAAGATTTCCACAATTTCAATGGGTATCGTCATGTTATGTGCATTACATGGAGAAAATATGCCAATATGTTGATCAGTATCGTGTAAATGGTCGACTCTGGAGGGGGAAAGGGATAACCTTTATTTGTTTGCAGAAAATGAAGCATGAAGTCCCCAAATACGACATGGTCCAAAACATCCCTCCTTTGCTACTTGATTGGTGGAAGGACCTTGCGAAAAGAATTGTTGATACCTAAGTTTTCCCTATAATATTTTTTAAATGCAAAACTATGCATTAGCATCAATTGATATTTTTCCTTAATTTCTATATTTTTTAAATTAATTTATCCCAGTATTTTGTTTATATAAACAATTACAAATTACATCACAAATGACTTTATAGCATTTCATGATTTAATTTTTCTATTTGTAGTCATATTAAGTTAGAATTATTTCACAAATGGCCAGATTTACACCTTTTGGTTACAATTGCAGTAAATTTATAATTATAGCCCGTGCATACATTATTGTGTTATTTTTACTAGAAAATGGCTCATTGTATTTTTGGAATATTGAATAATTATTTAAAAACATTTCTATGCATGAAAATTATTTTTATAATTTTTGAATTATTTTATAAATTAATTTTTATTCAATTACTTGGGAACTAATAAATAGCCCCTTTGTTTTCAAACCTAACCCCTTTCAAACCAGCCCAAAACACCTTTTAAGATTAGCAATAACTCCTTCGGACCAAATACACACCATCCCGATCCAATTGCCCATTTAATCGTGGCCGTTGATTATTTTGATCAACAGTCCACAAACCCCCTTCCATAATTAAACCTAACTTACCCCTCTCCCCCCAAACCTCCTCGTTCTCTTCCTCTCACCTGCCTTCATCATCTCCCTCGTCTCTCAAACTCTCTCGGCCTTATCCTAATTCTAAACGCTGTCACTGGCGTAAACCTCCACCTTATGATGCTCCCATGTCTTCTCCGACCAGTCCCAGCCCTGTACACGCAATGGATCTTTGATTTCTTGGATCCTTGAGAAGATCTCAAGGAACCCAATGGGTTCTGGTTGAAAATTGAATGTCTCGGGCCACTTTCCATTTGTGATTAAGAATTTCTCCTTATTTTTGTTACGAATCTATGGGTTCTTGACCTATTCTCTCATCTCTAATATTTTTCTTTAAACCTTAGTTCATTGCTATCGATTCTTCTCAGATCTTCATAGATCAGAGATGATTTGGGTATTATTAAGTGTTCTCCCTCAAAAATCTTTTGTTTAATTGATTATTCCGACTTTTCCCTAAATTAGGGTTCATCCCAAATTCTTTTTCAAAGCTCCTTCTGACTTTTAAGTGTTTAATCAATTATTATTTCATCTTCTTGACTGATTTTTGCAAGAGTATTTAAACCCTAGTTGATTCTATATGATATACTGATTTTTCCAATCTTTGCTTCGATTTTGGGTCTTTTGGTGTTACCAATCATATTAATTTACTCTGTCTCTTGGACTTAAGCATTTTTTTTTAAATCCAGTATTTTGTGGGTTTTGCCCTAATTAATGTATGTTAGGGTTCAAACCTGTTTTTCGGGCTAATTTCTATATTTTTGTGAGGTCTTACTTAGTCTAAGCTCTATTTATGAAAGTTGAGTATTTATTGCCGGAAATCAGTGTTCTTTTGAAAGTTTTGTTGATTGCTTTACTCTGTTAAAGATTTGTATGTATAGATTTATTTGGTTCCTTGTTTATGACCTTAATTGGTCATCTCTGCCTTATTTGATTGCCCGTATAATTTTGAATCTTACTGATTCATTTATTTGGTATGATTTGGATTCTTTCCTTAATTAAACCCCTATTATTACCGTTTGTTCAATTACCCCTAATTAAGGGGATCTATTTCGAACCCCTTTATGTGATTGAATTATGTGACCCTATGATTTCCCTAAATGACTGATTTCTGATTCCTTTTACCTTATTTTGTTCTACTCCTAAATTTCTATATATACACTCTTGTATTACCTCTCAACGGATGAACAATTTAGTTCAGAATATACACACACACACTAATACTTTCTCTTCTTTCTCTGCTACTTGTGCTAGCTGTTGGTGTAGCCGACTGAAAGCCAAGGCTAGACAGTGGAACTCTACTTGCTTTACATTCTGCACTTTGCTTCCTTAACTGGTATCTCCTTAGTTCAATTATGAAACTCACTATATGTGCTCCATGTATGTTAATCCATGTCTCATTCTGGACTAACTTAATGGCTTATGTATTCAACTGTCTTCCTGTTTACTGCTTTATTCAGCATGTTTAAATTATGTCCTCTCTTGTTCAAGTATGTAATCAGCATATCTTGGTCTTACTTGTTTTGTTTGATACTTGGCCAACATGTTTATCTAGTCCTTGTTTACTCCCCTTAACTAGTATGCTCATGACTCCTAATTTATTTGATTGATCCTAATTGGTATGACTAATGCACCCATGTCTTCAACATGACTATTTCCATCCTCCGTCTCTATGTCTTAATTGCCTATTACCATAACTGACTTGTTAAGTATCTGAATCAGTAAACTCCTAGTTGTTTTGTGCATTTGTTGTCCCATATGCTCCCCCCCTTGTACCCTGTTCATGTGTTTCTAATGTGAGCTCTCTATGTTCCCAACCCCCTGACCCATGTTTGTAAATCTGTTTGTTAAATGGTTGTGAATCTGGGAATTCTATGATTGTGTGGTTGCTTGTTGAATCTTTGTTCTCCTCGGACTTGATTTCAAAACTGTTTTCCACCCTTAGTATTTTCTTAAAACTGTTTTTATTCCTGAAAACCTTTTCATTCCTAAAAGTTTTACCTCTACACTGTTTTACTAAGCTCTTTCAAACTATGTCAAGCACTCTCACTTTTACTCTTAGATTATTAAGTTCTGGCCCTCCAGTGTGTGTACTGCCTAGGGATCCATGAGATTCCTCCGAACTCTGACACACTGGGGCTAGCTCTTCCACACTGCACATAACCAATTCTCTATTTAAGAAAGGGTCCTTGTGTGAGCATTTCCCGGGACCCCTGACGTCCATAGGGAACTTTGGCACACCAGGACACCCTGTGGGCTATGGGACTCTGGGCATCTGAGATTGTTTTGAAGTCCTGGCATTACCCGAGTTTACTTTGGGCCTAATTCAGGCTCCCTATAGTATAGTTTATATTTACTTCTATTCTGTAATAATCACCTTTATAAATAGATATTGGGGAAATAAATAAAGGGGAGGGATTCATATATGTATTTTTGTAGGGAGACCGGGTAGAAATCATGCTTTAGGTTTTATTGCATTTACTTGCATTAGAAATTCTGCCTTTAGGTCTATGTTCACTTCACTTGCATTAGAAATCATGCTTTAGGCTCATATTATGTTATTCGTAGTAGCAATCATGATTTAGGTTTATATCATGTTTACCATGCTTCTAGATCACTTGGCATACTAGGCAATGTTATAGGCTCATTACCTCATTTGTTACAGAATTCTGCTTCTTCATAATCATGATCACCTAGAAATCCTGTTATTAAGTTACCATTGCAATTTTGCTTAATGAAAATGTCCATCCTTGGTGTGCATTAGAAATCCAGCTTTAGGACTATGTTTTTATTTTATTTACATCATGTCTACATCGCCTAAGACAATAACTGTCCTGTCTATAAGAATGTTTAAAAACAATTTCAACACCTAGACAAGCATGTTTATAGGATGTTTTAAAACTCAAACTATTTGTTTTCCTTTAGTCATTTTCCAGAATTCTGTTTGCAGCATGTTATAGGGTATCCCTTAACCACGCCTAGGCAAGCTTATAAGTAATTAAGGCCTTACAAAAATTGTAAAACTATGTCTTGTTTATTTGTGACTGCCCAGATTCAACATGTTCTAAAATCAGTAGGCAAACTGATTAAGTCTTTACCGCTTCGCCTTAACATAATGCTGCACATTCTATGTTTCTCATGCTTACTTAGATATCATCATCTAGGACCTTTTATGAAACATCTGAAATCTTGATGTTTGAGATGGGCTAATTGCCTGTTTATTTGTGAAGGTAAACATGGGCACTTACTTGTCGTCTTACTTGACAGTCCTATTTGTTCTTTTTTATCACTTAGATTTTCGTTTTTTAAACAATTTAGGAGAGTCTAGAACTTCCTACAAATAGGGGTCCTAAACACCTCCGGACCACAAGGAAGGGACTGGTAATGCACGCTTAGAGTTCGTTTAATTAAAACCGCTTATACAATCGCTAAGAGGAGGATAATACGGTAGTAAAAGGATATGATGACATGTGCGCTAATGTCACGTGTAACCCCTTTAGTTGAGGAAGGATTATCTGGCATTGTACGGATGTGATCCTATAGGCTGATAACATAGGACTCCCCTATCTTATTTACATATGTGTGGTTAGACTGCTTACCTTTTAAACTCATTGTATCTTATTTACATATGTGTTCTTCGACTTCTTATCTGTTAAATGACTAATGTACTAAGTAAGTTTGGCCAAGACCGACCATTGTGGACCTCGAGGGTGCCTAACACCTTCCCCTCAAGGTAATTTCAAGCCCTTACCTAATCTATGGTAATATAGACCGGTTTCATGAGTTACTTGCATTAGGTGCCATAATGCACCTTAATCCGTTACGTGGCGACTCTTCAATTTCCACACCCCTTTCCCAAAAGGAAGGGATTTGTCCCAATTGCATGTCGAAACCTGATTCCGTGAGGAAAAAAGGGGCGTGTCAAGAATCATGTGAGAAACGTACTTGGTGACTTGCCGTCTTTGCTTAATATCCAACCAAGTAGAGCTTTGATTGAGGGTGCTACCATGTTCTGGGATGAGAAAAGAGCGGTCTTCCGATTTGGTGACTAGCAAATGACTCCTCTTTTAGAAGAAATATGAGGTTTTCCTAAGCTTCCATGGAATAGTCTGCGGTTACTAGTACCAAAGAATAGCACCCCTCGCGGTTTTCTAAAGATGTTGGGCTTTAAGAAAAATGAAGAATTGCTTTGCTTAAAGAAATCCTACATCTCTTTTGGGTTTCTTTATGAGCGTTATGGGCATAGTAAGTCGTGACGTCTTCATCATGAGGAACTTCCCACTACCTCCCGAGGTTGGACACACCGCCAAGTTTATGTTTTCATCCTCTGCTTCTTGGGTATGTTGATATTTCCAAAGAAAAGGGGAAAGGATTCACACTCGTTTGGCTATGGTTGCAAGAACTTTAATAAAAGGCATCGAGGGGATAACCTACACCATCATCCCTATGATACCATTTGAACTGTACTGTGATCTAGATCACTGTAAGGGAGGGGGGTCCGGACATTTTAAATGTTGTAATCTATTATTGCAAGTCTGGCTATTGGAACACTTTCAAAGGGAAGAATATCATCAAGAGCTTCTGCGTCATCCATTGAATGACTACATAGCTTACCACTATCCAAAGAAAATAATATTCATCCCAGATAGGTTCGCACATCCCGAAAGTGCTATAAGTAGGGTACGTTTCTTCAGCAATCATGACAGACGAGAAGGTACATCGGATGTTTGAGTGGTTTCCTAGTAGTGATTTCATTATCACGTTAAGGGATACTACTCATTTGGTGTTGATCGGGTTGGAAGGCATTTATCCCTATGCTTCTATAAAGGTAATGAGTCAGGTAGGAAGAAAACAAGTCATACCTCGGGTTTCCAAAATGATCCAGTATAAAGCATATTTCAAAGGGGACGTTATTCCTTTCAAGTTTGAGGCACAACATATGTGGAACCAAAAGGTCATTGTGGAAAGAGAGACTATCGATATAGACAGGTACCATGCCGGTCATGTTTATTTCTATCCATCATGGTTGGTAGATGATATAGCGGGAGACGTCAAGACAGGGGTCAATTTGGAAAATAGGATCATTGATGCTGGTGCTGAGGCACATGTCAAGTATAGAAGGCTTCGCAAAAGGGTTTTCGAGTCGGAAGCTAGGCATGTGGAACAACATAAAATAGACATGGAGGCTATAAATGAATGGAAGGGGATCGACACCAAGTCAATAGAGAGGTTTGAATATCTGGAATAGGGATTGATGGAGCTCGAAGGAAAAATGAGAAAGAGGCTCACATATTGTCAAAACACAGATGGCAGCGAAGGAAGGAATCTAGCAAAGGCTTACTTATTATTGGATATGCGCGACTTGGGGAACTTGATTGATGGGCTCAAAAAAGTCAAGCACAAAGAAGGTCCTTCAGGAACCAAATATATTAGAAAATAATGTTCTTTACTTTTTTCTAGCTTAGTTTAGATTTTGATTGTAATAAGGCTAAACGCCATTAGTGACTTCATTATTATTGTCGATTTAGCAAAGCTCAGCTCTTATATACATTAATGAAATGACACAATATTGGCATCAATTTTCTCCAAGCCTATGCGTCGCTTAGGTCTACCTCGGGCATAACGAGGTCTCCAAATTAGGAGGTGAACTATTACATGATTTTGCAAAACATGTTTAATATTGCAAGCATTCTTTCGAATACCCCTTACTAACTTGGTTATCTTTTGTTTTTTTATTTCTTTTGATTATTCCCATTCCCTTAGGTTGGTTCGTGCATACAAGCATCGTCAGCATATCACACTAGAACCAGAGGTCCTCCACCACCTCCTCCACCAAGCGAACCCAAAAGCAAGAAAAAAGGAAAAGAAAAAATGGATGATATGAGTGGTATTAGAAAAGATAACGCCACCATGGCAGAGAATGTTGAAACTTCAGATGGCTGAAGCACTCCGACACAGAATGAACTGGTCTTACATCTGGAACAAAAGATCTTGGAGCTACAAGGAGAACTTGAGCAGGTTCAAAAGTTGGCAAACCTCTCTCTCACCCTAAATGTCCCTTATATTAACCAACAAAATCCAAACACGCAAAACCAAAACCTGCCACCAAACCCTCCTGCACAAAATTAGTACCCCACACCTCCCCAAAACCTTAATCCTCCTCCAGTACCAACTCCTCAACAACACCATCACCACTTAACCCAATATCCACAAACTACCACTTATCACACTCCCTAAAATGCACCACAACCCACTCCTGATCCCCAAAACTCAACAAATGACCACCTTTATGCCCAGATTCTGGAGTCCACCAAAGCAACCCTATATATCTGGAAACCTTAACCCATAGCCTGCAACAAATCCTACACATACCTGAATCAGCCGAGAAAGACATGCTCATTATGAATATGGCGGAAGAACTCAAGAAGCTCACTGGCAGAGTTCAAAATTCGAAGGTGGTAGAGGCGTTGAAGGTTTTAAATTATGAAGACTTGTGCATTCATCCAGATGTGGAGTTTTCGAAGGGTTACAAACCTCCCAAATTTGAAATATTCGATGCAAGTGGTGATCCAAAAGTGCATCTGCGGGCATATCGTGACAAGCTTGTAGGAGTGGACTAAAACGAACAAATCTGCATGAAATTGTTTATGTGAAGCCTCACAGGATACATATTATCCTAGTATATCATCCAAAATCCGAAGAAGTGGGTGAGCTAGGTAAGCATGGCGTCCAACTTTATGGACAAATTCAGGTTCAACATAGAGAACGCACCAGATATTTTCTACATTCAAAACCTCAAGAAGAAACCAATAGAAACCTCCCATGAATGCTACTCGGTGGATATCTTAGGCTGCAAAAGTAAGACCAGCATTCGAAGAAGAACAAATGAATAAGTTCTGCGTTAGAGCTCAAGACCCGCAGTACTATGAAAGGTTGATTGTTATTCAGACCACAAATTCTCCGACATCATCAAGCTAGGAGAAAGAATAGAAGAAGGGATTAAAAATGGGGTGGTTATGAACTTCCAAACGCTGCAGGCCACAAATAAAGCCTTATAATCGGGAGATATTTCGAATAAAAAGGAAGTAGGTGCTGTCATTGTGGCCCAAGGTCCTAAATCTCGATTTACATACCAAACACCTCCACCCACATATCAGCATTCACCCCCAGATGCCAACAACCTGCTACAACCTACCACGCCTATAACACTCAACCCGCATATTACCATTCACCTCCACCCACTCGCCAAAACTACTAAAAACCACGATCAAACTCTGACCGAAGACAACCTAGACAATACACCCCAATCGTTGAGCCCATAGACCAATTATATGACATATTGAAGGTTTCTTGTTATGTCACTCCCATCCCTGCTGTTGCTATGGAAAATTATTTTCAGTGGATTAACCCGAACAAGACATGTGCCTATAATTCAGGCATGAATGGTTATACAATTGATGAGTGTCGCACACTGAAAGACAGGATTCAGACACTAATTGACAATAAGGTCATACAGGTAAAGGAGACTGCACCAAACGTGCGTAACAATCCTCTCCCGGATCACAGAGGTGAGGGAGTGAATGTAATAGATACTGACAAAGAATGGGATACAAAAGGGTTAATCGGACTGATTCGAGAGGGGGATGATGCTAAGACATCTCCGGTCACCCTCACGCCAGTTGTGGTACAAACCCAAGCACCATTTGAGGTTGAAGTAACTACACCGTTCATTGTGATGGCAGTTCCCACACCATCCTACAAGTCTGATGCCATCCCATGGGACTACATTGCGGAAGCCAAGAGAAAAGGGAAAACAAAAAAGTAGACATGTGCGGCACAAGGAATGACTAGAACTTTCAGAGTTTATACACCTGAAAACTTGGGAGGAACAAGCAAGGAAACCGCATCTAAGCTGCCTATTATCAAGACGGGTACTGATGACCTTTGGAGGAATGTACAAGCAAGGGAACACTCTGTTATCGATCATCTGGACAAAACTCCCGCTTAGATATTCATCTTGTCGTTGCTGCAAAACTGCAATACACACAGGAATGCCCTGATGAAAGTGCTGAGTGAAGATTATGTACCAAAAAACATCACTAGTGGGGAGATGGCCAACATGGTCGGGCAGGTACTGGAGAGCCACAAAATCATCTTCATGGAGATGGGCTACAACCAAAAGAACTAAGTCACAATAGGGTGCTACACATCACATAGCGATTTGAGGAGAAGTTCATCACCAGGGTCCTAATAGACGGAGGATCCAGTCTCAACATATGCCCACGGACCACTCTAAAGAAGTTGGGTAAAGTCCTTCACGAGATACATATGGGAAGCATGAATGTGAAGGCGTTTGATGGATCTCAACCTATAAATGGGCCCGACCTGGTTCAATGTCGAGTTCCAAGTGCTGGATATATCTTCTACCTATAATCTATTGTTGGGACGACCAAGGATACATGTCGTTGGGGAAGTGGCTTCTACTCTAAATCAAATTGTGAAGTTTGAATGGAATCATCAAGAAGCGATTATCCTCGAGGATTGAAGCAACCTCAACTACACCAATCAGATCGTTCCAGTCATCGAGAATAGGAAGAAGTTGGGTGAGGAGACTTACCATTGCATTGACCGGGTCAACGCAATTGAAAAGGATCCATGGTATTGTAACAAAATATAAAGCATATTACTATGGACAAGGTATGAACCTTGCAAGGGTCCCGGAAAAAACCTCCAAGGGATCACCAAACCAGTAGAACCGAAACATCATGGTACAACTTTTGGGCTCGGGTATGAATATACTTGGGAAGAGTACCAATATTAGTCACCTCCATGACATTGTCCTTATTATCACCCGGAAAAATTGGTACCACCTCTACAACAGACATACCAACAAGCGGACGAGATGTGGGGATCTGAGAAAAATGAAGTCTTAGCCGACATGAGGAAGTTATTTCTGGATGAAGAATATATGGATTGCAGTGCGATAGTTGAGGAGGAGGAAGAAGACCTTATAATTCAGACCATGGAAAGAGGATCGTTCTCAAGAACTGAACTGCTGCACCGTCCCGAGCCCGCCGAGTTCCTGGGTAGCTTGGCATATTAGCATCAATTATTTTAAAGCATTTGAGACAATTTCAGTATTTTGTTTTGAAATAATTGCTCGAGTCACCGAGTCACATTTGTTAATGTTTTAAAGATTTCAATTAATGCATTTCTACTTTTCATATATACTATTATCCTCTATATTTTCTCTTTTTACAACATTATTATTACCTATCCCAATGAACCTTTGACTATGACATATAATGAGACTACACAACATAATGATAGTGATTCAGAGGACCTGGAAGATGATACGATACCTGGGGAAATCGTCAGAGAAGTGGAAAATTTTGAACAAGCCAAAGCCTAATTTGGACGAAACTGAAGCAGTTAACGTAGGGAATTCCAAACTGGTCAATGAAACACACGTAAGCATTCACTTATCACCGCCAGAGAAAGAATAGTACATCGGATTCCTAAACGAATATGAAGATATCTTTGCATGGTCTCACGACGATATGACAGATTTGAGCATATCCATAGTAGCTCACAAGCTACCCACTAATTCAACATGTCCATCGGTAAAACAGAAGCTCAGAAAATTCAAGACGGATATGAGTTTAAAGATAAAAGAGGAGGTCACCAAGCAGATCAAATCCAAGGTTCCTAGAGTGGTCGAGTACCCAACTTGGTTGGCCAACATTTTGCCAATTTTGAAGAAAGGTGGGAAAGTTAGAGTATGTATCGACTATCGAGATCTAAATCGAACGAGTCCCGAAGATGATTTCCCATTTCCTAATATAAACATACTGATCGATAGATGTACCAAACATGAACTCCAATCCTTTATGGATTGATTCGCGGGGATGGATGAGGAGGATGCTGAAAATATAGCCTTCATCATGCAGTGTGGAATATATTGTTATAAAATGATGCCATTTGGTCTGAAGAACGCCGAAGCCACCTACGTGAGAGCCACGAAAACTATTTTCCATGACATGATACACAAATATATAGAAGTGTACGTGGATGACATTATCATCAAATCCAAAAGGAGTACAGATCACATTGGAGATCTGAGGAAATTCTTCAATCGGCTTCGAAGGTATAATCTGAAACTGAATCCTGCAAAGTGAGCTTTCAGAGTCCATTTCAAAAAATTGTTAGGATTCATCGTCAGTCGCAGAGGAATTGAGTTGGACCCATCAAAAGTCAAAGCAATCCAAGATTTTCCACCTCCAATGAATAAGAAAGATGTGATGAGACTTTTTAGGATGCCTCAATTACATCAGTCGCTTTATTGAACAATCAACAGTGATATGTAAACCGATCTTCAAGATGTTGAAGAAAGATACTGCAACAAGTTGGACTAAAGAATGCCAGAAATCCTTCGACAAAATCAAGGAGTATTTATCCAAACCTCCCGTTCTGGTCCCCCCCCCCCCCCCCCCCAGAGCCAGGAAGACCATTACTGCTTTATTTGTTTGTAATGGAAGGAGATTTCGGTTGCGTTCTTGGACAACATGATGAAATTGGAAGAAATGAGCATGCAATATACTATTTGAGCAAGAAATTCACACCCTACGAAGCTCGGTACTCTTTGTTGGAACGCACTTGCTATGCTTTGACATGGATAGCTTAGAAGTAGAAGCATTATTTCTGTGCATACACTACATATCTCATACCAAAAATGGATCCACTGAAATATATCTTTCAGAAACCCATTCCTATGGGTAAGTTAGCAAAGTGGAAAATAATGCTGAGCGAGTTTGACATCGTCTATGTAACTCAGAAGGCGGTCAAAGGGAAAGCACTGACGGATCATCTAGTAGAAAATTCCATAGTTGGAGAATGTTCTTTGACGGAGCACTAAACTTCAAAGGAGTATGTATCGGAGCTGTCTTGGTATCAGAAATCGGCCAACACTATCCAGTATCCGCAAAACTCAAGTTCCCATGCACCAGTAGTATGGAGCAGTATAAGGCTTGCATCTTGAGATTCAGGTTGGCCATTGACATGAATGTTCAGAAATTGCTGGTAATTGGAGATTCCGATCTTCTGGTGCACCAGGTTTTAGGAGAATGGGCTACAAAGAACACCAAAATATTTCCATATTTGTACTGTGTGCAAGAGCTGTTCAAGAGACTTACAAAATAGAATTCAAACATGTTCCGAGGGTTCAGAATGAGTTTGCAGATGCACTGGCCACTTTGTCTTCCATGATACAACACCCAGACAAGAATTTCATTGATCCTATCCCAATAGGAATTCATAATCAGCCACCTTATTGTTCTCATATTGAAGAAGAGAGCGATGGAAATCCGTGGTTCCACGACATCAAGGAACATTTGGAGAAGGGAGAATATCCATAGCACGCTACCCATACTCAGAAGCACATGCTTCGAAGATTAGCCAACCATTTCTTTCAAAGCTAATGAATTATGTATAAAGAACTATTGACTTGGGATTATTACGGTGTGTCGATGCCAAGGCAGCTTCTAGGTTGCTCGAAGAAATACATGTCGGAACCTGTAGACCACACATGAATGGTTTCACCTTAGCCGAAAAGATACTAAGAGCGGGGTATTTTTAGATGACTATGGAAATAGACTGCATCAAATATGTTCAAAAGTGCCACCAATTCCAGATACATGCTGACATGATACGAGTACCATCCAATGAACTTAATGCAACAAGTTTACCTTGGCCTTTCTCGCCTTAGGTTATGAATGTCATCGAGCCGATCAAGGCCGCTTCGAATGGGAACAGATTCATTCTAGTGGCAATAGACTACTTCACAAAATCGGTTGAAACTGCATCTTACAAAGTTATAACTAAGAAGGTTGTAGCAGATTTTGTTCGGGACCGCATTCTTTGTCGGTTCAGAGTACCACAGTCAATCTTTCACTGACATGCCTCCAACCTCAACAATGATCTGATGAAGGCCATGTGTGAAACCTTCAAAATCAAGCATAAGAATTCTGCAGCAATGAACGAAACCGTAGAAGCTGCCAACAAGAGTATTAAGAATATATTGAGGAAAATGGTAGATAATTACAAACAATGGCACGAGAAGCTGTCGTTTTCTCTGCTCGGGTATCGTACCACTTTTCACACATCAACTGGGGAAACTCCTTACCTATTGGTTCATGGCACTGAAGCATTTATTACTTCCGGAGTAGAAATCCCTTCTTTAAGAATATACAAGAAGCCAATCTCAGTGATGCAGAATGGGTACAGAGCCGATACGAGCAATTAGCTCTCATTGATGGTAAAAGAATGAATTCAGTGTGTCACGGTCAACTCTATCAGAACAGGATGGCAAGAGCCTTCAACAAAAAGGACAGAACGAGGCAATTTACACCGGGGCAATTGGTGTTAAAATGGATCTTCCCACATAAAGATAAAGCCAAGGGGATGTTTTCACCCAATTGGCAGGGTCTCTACATGGTTCATCGGGTACTAACAGGAGGAGCACTTATACTTGCAGAAATAGACAGAGAGATTTGGCCAACCTATTAACTCAAACGCAGTCAAAAGATACTATGTCTAGGGTTATTCGCACTTCTTTACTTGATATAAATGAAATACGCTTGAACTGATTCCCGTTTAAGAGGGGATACATAGGCATCCCTATGGGTTCGGTCACATCTTAATAAAATCTTCATTTTCCCATGATCAAAACTGGGGAAAGATCACAATTTTAGTCGACATCGTCATGTGTAGAACAGCCGAAAAGTACTGTCATAAGTATGCATTGAAACTGGGGTAGAATTTTGAGGAGGCAAGGAGGTTGCAATGTTCGGTTCATCTAAATTATTTGATCTCACATACTACAATACATTTCAAACAACTATATTTTTATCAAATAATTTGTCAAATGCATACATATTTTTCTATGACAACCAGATGTTACCCAGGGTAACTCAAACAAGACTTCAAGAAAAAAGTGAAACCAAAGCAACGAGTTACGAGCAAGAGCCGACCTTCCCCCGCAAAACTCACGATTTTTCTTTGAATGCAGGCACGATAAAACATCAATATTTGCATATACATACGCACATAAAATCACTACTTTCATGACGACACGTTACCAAACGCAAACACATCCAGCTAAGAAATACTTCACTCTCTCACTGTCACTCCTCACTTTAATTACATAACGCTAAACACTGCCTTCCCCTGCATGAGACTAAGCATTATTTCCATTTCTTGCATGAGGCTAAGCATTGCCTCCGTAATTGCATAAGGCTAAGAATTGCCTTTTCTTTGCATGAGACTAAGCCTTTTCTCCCTTCTTTTGCATGAGACTAAGCATTGTCTCTATTTCCTGCATGAGGCTAAGCATTGCCTCCATAATTGCATAAGGCTAAGCATTTCCTTATTCTGCATAAGACTAATCACTGCCTCCCCACGCATGAGACTAAGAATTGTCTCATTTTCTTGCATGAGGCCAAGCATTGCCTCTATAATTGCATAAGGCTAAGCACTGCCTTTCCTTGCGTGAGACTTAGCACTGTCTCCATTCTCTGCATAAGGCTAAGCACTCCCTTCTCTTGCATGATACTAAGCATTGTCTCCCTTCTTCGCATCAGGCTAAGCACTGCCCTCATCTTACACAAGACTAAGCCTTGTCTTGTCTCGTCCTTGCATATGACTAAGCATCCTATATTTGAATTTCATAGGCTGAAATATCGCCATTTTGTCCGAAGCAATCATCCTCATAGCCGGGAGACACCATTTCATGGCCTGAGGATCTCTTAAAAGTTCACATCATTATACAAAGGCGTCATAGTCCAGAGGCACCATCCTCATGGCCCGAGGACACCATTTCATGGCCTGCGAATCCTTTATCATACTCTTCATTACCCCGAACGTCATGGTCTAAGGATATCATCCTCATCGTCTTCATGATCTAAAGGGAATTTGTATCACATTTAAATTCTCGCAGTAACCCATATATATTCGCATGCACTGTGTTTTAAGTTTTGCAGGTAAGCCAGGAGGTAAACGTTCATAAAACATGAGCAATCTTTGCTCCGGTTCCCGTTCGCAACGTTCACATCCTTCGATTAGTTCAAATGTAATCGACTACCAGTAATTGACTACTTTTTACTCTATGACAGTTCATATATATGCCTTGTGATACACCCATAACGTTCATTTCGCATGCATGACTCCACCCAAATCTGTCAATTACTTACAACACTCTCCTACCCAAAAGAACCTTTTCAAAACATACGACAATTCTTATAATAACTACATCGGTTTCGTTCGCCATTGGATCAAGAACTACACACTCACTGATTCCTGTAGCACCAGGGATATGTAGGCAACTTAGGAACCAAGGTTCGGCCCAATTTTTCAAAACACATTACTCCCGCTCAATTCAGCAAAAATTGGTCATCAATTTCTTTACCCGACAATTCTTTCATCATTCCCGGATAAAGAAGGGCAACTGTTGATACCCAATTTTGCCCTCACATTTTTTAAATAGCATATATACTTTAAAAATGTCATCTTTGCATCATTATTTAATTTACCATCATTTTTTATAATTTTTAGAGCTTTAAAATTATTTTTTCTCGCATTTCAAATACTTGAATATTTACTAGTTATTCTTTCAAATTATTTGTGATGACTTAGTAATCCGAATTTATTACTCTGCATCCATATATATGTTTAAAATTTTTTACGTCATTTCATATAATTATATTAGTACTTTTAGGCTATTTACACAATCTTGTAATAATAGCCTATATTGTGCAACCTACTGTATTTGTTATTTTATTTAAGGTGTAAATATTTTTTTACATTTTTATGATCTTCTACAGTTGTTTTAAATTATTGAGTCGCATTAGTAGAATTTTTATATTTATTTTATCTATTTCATTAAATTATATTTTCCTTAATTTCATCTATTTTTGAAATTTTGGGCCAAAACAGGCTAAATTCGAACCCCAGTTCACCAGCCCACAAATGAGACCTAGCCCAATTGCACGACCCCAAATCCTAAGCCGACCGTGATGGCGCCTATCGTGGAACAAGGCTAGCCAAAAATCACATATTTACGGTTTCTTATCAAAATTTCCAACCCATTTTCAACATTTCATAAACGTATATAAATTTCTGAATCTTTTAAGCAAAACAAAACAGCTAAACAGTTTACAACCATCCCCAAGATCCGAAGCCAACATGTCATGAGAATCTAAGGATAATACCAAAAATTCTACTGTCATAATACAAAATCTCGAAATGAGAACTAAGTACAAAATAAGAAAGGGAAATAGAGATGCTGTGGACGCTGAACAACTTCCTCTATGTCCCGACTCCGGCTCCACACAGAAATAGATGACTAACGCTCGGTACCAGCACTTGTATCTACACACAGGGGTGCAGGGAGTAATATGAGTACGCCAACTTAGTAGTAATAAAAATAAATCAAGTCTAAGCAGTAAGAAACACATAAGATCAAATCATTAGTTCACAATAAGCACAACCTTTCTTTCCAACAGTATATGTATATATAGATGAAATCAACATGCTTTAAAAGCCAACTACAGTAAAATCCTTTGAAAAATGTGTTTTCCAACAATTTCAGGAAAATAAATACCCGAAGAGTTAAGTGTAAAATGAAATAAATCATAAATAGCCCCTCAGGACAAAACATCACTCATCATACCTCACAATCACTCAGTATCAACCCCTCATGCAACATCATTGTCACTCATACCTCCCAATCACTCGGCACTCACACTCAGTAGGTACCTGCGCTCACTAGTGGTGTGTACAGACTCCGGAGGGGCTCCTTCAGCCCAAGCACTAAAAATCAAGCAACCTCGTTGCATCTCATATCCTCACAACCAGGCCCTTGGCCTCACTTAGTCAGAAAACCCTCAGTAAGCCCGGGCTATCAGTAAAATTGAGTACTCGATAACTCAAATAGTGTAAATAAGGTTGAGTTTCGAAAATAGTTAAGCATATTATGATTGAGTATAAAATTTACACTCAGTCATTTTTTATAATTTTTAGAGCTTTAAAATTATTTTTTCTCGCATTTCAAATACTTGAATATTTACTAATTATTCTTTCAAATTATTTGTGATGACTTAGTAATCCGAATTTATTACTCTGCATCCATATATATGTTTGAATTTTTTTACTTCATTTCATATAATTATATTAGTACTTTTAGGCTATTTACACAATCTTGTAATAATAGCCTATATTGTGCAATCTACTGTATTAGTTATTTAATTTAAGGTGCAAATATTTTTTTACATTCTTATGATCTTCTACAGTTATTTTAAATTATTGAGTCGCATTAATAAAATTTTTATATTTATTTTTTCTATTTCATTAAATTATCTTTTCTTTAATTTCATCTATTTTTGAAATTTTGGGTCAAAACAGGCTAAATTCGAACCCTAGTTCACCAGCCCACAAATGAGACCTAGCCCAATTGCACGACCCCAAATCCTAAGCCGACCGTGATGGCGCCTATCGTGGAACTAGACTAGCCAACAATCACATATTTACGATTTCTTATCAAAATTTCCAACCCATTTTCAACGTTTCATAAACGTATATAAATTTCTGAATCT